>MVJL01011495.1:0-130833 GCA_002156465.1 Macrocentrus cingulum | reverse complement strand
AATTACCTGGTATAGTTTGAGTTTGCTAGAGAATCCACCTGGTACATACGGCCCTGCCGGGCTAAAAAAACCCAGATAGAAATCATGCAATGTAAATTATCCTCTCGGTAAAGATGACTAATTGGTAGAAAACACAACAAATGAATTTTCAGGCAGTTGAAAAAACACATTGATATATATTACATATGGTATATATTAGTTTGATGCAATATTTTATCTTGACGAGATTACGCTGACGTAGAAATAGTTTCCGGTATACACTAAACATTACCCAGTATTGCCACGGTAAGAAATTGCTAGGTACAAATTACGTTGGTAGAAATTAGTCTGGTAGAAATGAGTATTTGGTAAAAACTCGCCGGGCCCCTCTGTCTGAACGCCATTGTCGATTGCGGGGTTTAAAAGTGGCGTTGGCCCTCGAAAGATGGCGCTTATATGCTCTGTACGCGGGGCATTTTAAATCCGCGATTTTAATCCAAATTCTAAACAGTAAAAAAATTGTTTTTCTCCATAAATTTGTTATATAATTAAATATTTAATTAGTAGAAAAAATATAATGGCAAAAAACGCAATTTTTAGAATTTTTCACGTTTTTTTTTTTAACTTTTTTTTCGAATGAGTAGAAATTTTTTTGTGATCTCCACGTTGCATATGCATATATAACATAAAAAAATTTTTAGGTAATTAATTTATTACTAAAATGAGCCATCAAAAGTCATTTTAACCCGAATATTTCCCGAGATATTGAACGTTGCGTCTCTTCGCGCGATATCTCGCTAACTATTTGAGCTACAATAACCTGAGGATGGTCATTTTGTAGGGAATTTAATGACCATTCAACTTGATAATAGATATTATTATCAAATTCCGGTTAGTTTAGACGGTACAAGTGAAAAACTTCGGGACTGTAACAAAATTTTTCATTTTGAAGGGCATAAATTTTTTGTATGTCTTCAAAATTGTTCACATGTTATATAAATTTAGTTTTAAATACTGAGGTGAGGACTAGAGTAGTTGGATAATATGATTTTTAAAATGAAAAATTTTTTCCTTAATTTTAAATTGAGTGAATATTTTTATTGCATACAGGATACATAGTCCTATAGCATATAATAAATAAACGGGAAATAATTGAAAGACAAATATAATATTAGATTAATGAATTAAATAAAATATAATAATTGTGAATAACATATTTTGTTCGAACAAAGAACTTGAATAATTATCTATTCATTGTTATTTATGTTTCATACCATTGATATGGGTATTTGTATATATTTATTATACACTCAGAGACATGTTTAACATGCAATTAATCTGAAGCTAGCACAAACGACGCGTTGTGCATATTACTTCCATCTGTACACAGCCCTTTGTCTCATATTTTCAAATTTTCTCTATATATATATTTTTTTTAATTTTATTTTTCAAAAACACTGAATTTATCTAATAATAGACTTGATTCTATTTTTTTTTGTTCTTCAAGATAATAAGTTATTAGGTTTCATTGTTTATTCATAAAATTTTTATATAATTCAATTCAACATAAATTTTACTAATTTTCTGCATTGCAATTTGTTTATCAATTATTGCACTCGAAATCTCAACTTAAAAAAAAAAACACATAAAATCATAGTACCAACATTCATTGCATTCATTGCATATATATAGGGCCTATACATTTAGTACTTCCAATAAAACTGGAATTCGAGCTATAAGCAGATTTTCTATAATAAAAAAATAGGTTTTAAATTAAATATTATTGCAATGCTTGTCAGTCTACACTTTGACGATGAAATTATTTGCAAAATATTTAATTTTTTTTTTCTTGTCCTTTCTCTTTAAAATTATTATTATTAAATATTTAATAATTGAATAACCCGAGAAATCAACAATTGAACAATAATAAATTAATTTTGTCACACAATATATGTCAAAAGATTCACATATAACCATTAAACAAATATTTTTCAAAAATCCACAAAAAAAAAACAAAAAAAAAAATTCAATTATTTTCCCTGAATAAGTAATATGTATATAATATAAATAAAATAGTTATATGTATAATCATACAACTATTAATTCACGATAAGTAACATCTGTCTCAAATATTCATATATATATATATATAGTGACATAATATATGTTGTTTTTTTTTTATTATTTTGCTTTAAAGTGCAAATATATAAATATATAAATAAATATTCTACTATGATCATTGTTTATAAAACACTGACATTTCTTGGTTATATATTTTTTTATCTCTTTGTTAAATTTTAACAAGCTCCCCCTAATATTGTTTATATCAAATCTGAAAATCGATAAAATTTCGATTTACTATTATTATTATTTTTCATTAATAATGCAGTTCATTTACACACAACTACATTGCTTATTTCAATTTTTTGTTTTGTTTTCCATCTCTTGGCAAAAAATTGAGTGGACCAACGTCAAGCGGCTTCTCAATTGTTTATATATATGTGAATAAACATACAAAAAACAGCTCAGAGCGTTTAAAAAATGACGAAAAAAAAAGAAGTATCATTCAGTAGTTAAATATCACAATGTTTTTCACCATTACAGGCAGCTCAGTATATATCACTGATGTCTAAGTACTATTAATAATTATTTGAAATTAAAAGCAATGCAGTCCTTTTTGTTATCATCTGGCTCTGATTTCACCTGAGTTTCATTTTGTCTCATTTGATTTTCTATATCCATTTTTCTCACATAGAAATATAAACCCTCAGTGCATTTTTTTTTGCTATAAAAATGCTTAAACGCGTCTTGTTTTTTTCTTTTTTTTCGATAATAAATTATAAATATTTACTATACACTCACAACTAAAGTTGCTTGACATTATTTTCCTCGTTGGACCACTGTTTTTCCTGCTCCTGCAGCTCAAAGTCCCAACGCAATTCGAGTTCACGCATGTCGTTTGCAATATCCGCTTCATACGTGTCCTGATAAATAGAAAAACAAGTTAAATTAATTTTTTTTTTGTAGAGAAAAAAATTGTAATCACTTGAAATAATCATACTTCTTCAGTTTTTAGGTCACTGCCCATCGAGTGATTGATCGTGTCGTTTGGCGAGTGATTTCCGAGAGGTTGGACGCAAGAGACGCTGCCATATGGATTCCAATTTCTAACATCCTTCTCGCGGATACCTGCCTCGATCATCTGGAGCTCCTGCGCCAGTCGCTCGCCCTCCGTGAACGCCGCGCCCTGAGTCGCCAGCTTCAGATCATTAATCTTCTTTTCTAGGTGTTTTAATTGCTGTTTCACCTTTTGCGACTCCAAAATCAGACTGCAAACAGTTAGGGGATAAATTTTTAAAAATTCTACTCAAGCTCCTCAAGGACAAATAGAAGCCTTACTCCTTCGACACGCTCTCCTGTCGCGTCAGCTGCACGTGCGGCAGGATTTCCGACACCTTGCAAGGCCCCAGAGTAGCGTAGGTCTCACCTAGGCCGGCATTCGGGATAGTTTGAATGCCAGAATTTGCTCCAATCGCGGCATAAGCTGGAAAAACACGAGAGATATTATCCAAAAAGAATAATTAACTATTGCAATTTACAGGAAAAACAAATGCTTACGTTGGCTATAGTACCACGGACCGATGGGATTGCTGGCACTCATGGGTCGCATGGCTGGTATGGAAGGTGACACTCCATCGCCATAAATTGCAGCAGTTTGCACTGCACCAGCCGGGCGAAGCAGGGATTTTGGTAGCCTGGAAATAGGCCCATATTTGCTGGCGGATGCCGCGTCAAACGGCACAAATTCATCGTCAAAAATGATGGAATCAGAGTGCCGATAGTTAGTGCCATAATTCAAGTGAGTTCCAGTGATTTGCGCGCCAGGTCCATTAGCCCAGATGGAGTAATTGGCCGGGAAACTGTCTCGCTGCACGTCATAGTTCATTTTCATCTGCTGAGTAGTACTTTTACCCATGATATTTTCCATTCTACGCTGCAACAGCATGGCTAGGGTTCGCGCAACGGACCTCTGCTTTTTGTTCACATTCGAGAAGCTATTCTGCCCTGCGGACGGGCCCTGAGGGTCCCAGACGTGCAGGCTGGGGTTCGCATAGTCGAATGACGGTCCGTGAACGACGTAGTGTGGACACTGAGCCTCAATACCCTTCCCAGAGATGACTTCTTGCGTTGGCAACACGTAGTTGGATATCCCGGAGTAATTTTCACTTTTTATTACTGGATGTGACGCAACTTTTCGCAGAGCATTGTACTTTTCACTGTGATTATTGTCGTTTATCTTACCAGAATAATTTTGTTCATCGCACTTGAATGGTTTTCCCTGTCCCGTTTTTTCTGTTGCGGCTTCTGAACTCATAGTCAACGGTAAACTCGATCTCATGCTGAGTTTTCTGTGTCTAGATCGATACTTATCGAGTTCCAGATCGCTGTGAGCAAATGTACAGTTGCTAGAACGAGGGCAGGAGCCTCTCGACGTGAGATCTCGACACATGCTGACTTTGTACTTTGGCTGCCCCGAGCCCGCCGCATAAATGTTTTCTTGTGATTTTCTGTTGCCGTGTTTTTGAATGTAATCCACTAGCGCAGTGACGACGGTTTTCACGGCCTCGAGAGCTGCTCGCGTTGCCGTCCAGCTCGGAAACTCAGTTTCAGGGCTGGGATCGATGGCGGCCAGCAGTTCCAGTTGTGGTCGGAGGCTGCTCAGTTGTCCGGGGTCTGGAGTACGCTGCAGGGCAATCACAAGCTCCTGCACACTCTGCGCAAATGACTGGGGGGTTTGTAATTTGTCGATTATACTCTGCATGTGTGATTTGTGACCGGTGTCGCCGTAAAGCAGGGCTGACCACTGATCCGGCGCAATTCTTAGGCCGGCCTCCGTCGCTATTTGAACAATCTGAGCGTCGTGCTCGCGCCGCAGTGCTTCGTAAGTTCGAAATTCTTCCTTTAGTTGCATTAGCGACGAGTCATCCTCGCGTTTTGATACTTTAAAGCAGCTGGCTCGGTACAGCAGCTGTACCACGTGACCAATGCTGGTTTTTGAGGCCTGGGGAAAGTGAGGCTCCAGACGTTGCACCACAAACATCACGAGAACCTTTCGCGACAGTGCCGAGCCGTCCTCGAGCGCTAGAAGAACCAATTTGAGCACTTCTTCCTGCATTGCCGGGCCCAGGAATTGACAGCCGCGTGCTCGCACCGCCGCCCATAAATTCGCGCTCAGCTGTTGCGGGTTTTGATGTTGCAGAATCAGTTCTGTGACGGATCTTTCGCCAAGACTGCGAGCTGCACGCACCGCTCGTGCTCGACCCTCGGGTTCTATCAGTTGACATCCTACCAGTGTGACGAGTTTTCGTTGCATTGGTCGCGATACAAGTCCCATTCCTGGTGGAGCACAGTTTTCAATATTCCATCGGAATTTTTTGCCAATTTTTCCATGACTTACCTGACCCGTTTGCTGGCGTTGTCTGACATGGCTTGAGGTACAGTGCCAGCTCCTCAATGCAGCGCTTGGCCGCCAGGTAATCTGCATGCTCCTCGGATGGTAGTAGCTGCTGGTGCGTTGAACAGCCATTATTTGGAGATAGGTTGCCCACTAGTTGTAGTAGGGCTTCGTTTAACGGCAATCTCTCGATTTCCGTGTTGATAGTATTCTGGAATTTTTGTTTGAAATTAAATCAGGTGGAATTTATTTGGGACAGAGGTCAATTACCTGGTCGAAGGGACATTGTTTTCGATGGAGATTAGCCAAACAAGTTTGACAGATGGTGTGACCACATCCTAAAGATATTGGACCACGTAGTGTTGAATCGAAGTCGTGGCAACAGACGGGACATGATAGAAATTCAGTCCACTGTGGTGCCTGTATTGGCATTCTGTAAATATATATATATATATTTTTTATTCGTGGAATTGTCAAATAAATTTTCGTTTTTTTTTTCTCGAATGTTTTTTAGGGGGGGTAATGGTTTTTGGGGGAATGAAATAATTTGTAGAATTTATTTACAGGATTATAAAAGGGTGTTGCAGTATTGGAATAGAATGATTTTTGTAGCGAATTGATGTCTGTTCGAAATAGATTGTGTCAAGCAGATATACAACGACTACATTGTGACTATTGACGTATGACAATCACATTCGAAACACAAGTATATTTAAAATTTTTTGTATTTTTTGTTAAGTTACTAACCTTAATATTACGATCACAAAACATTACAATACTTGATAATGTACTTGATTAATGTGTCTATCCGAGTTATCGAAAAATGCCCAACTACGTCGCACGGATGTTCACGGACGATGATGATAAGAATTTTGCTGTCTCTCTCTCTTTCTACCGAAGTGTCTGGACTTTTCGTTTTTACGTAGTTGCACGGAAAAGCTAGGGTTCATCTCTCTATGGGTAAAAAACCATTTAAATTGATACACGATTATCTCATGTGATGGCGCGCGTTTATAATTCTGTTTTATCGTCGAATAGCAACTCTCACATAACGGTACACTTTTTTAATATTTACTTTACCAACCGCTATTGGGGGGGTTTATGTGTGTTGATGTTCTCAGATGGTGCGAGATGTGCGATAAAAAATTTAAAACAAAATCCTTCGAGAATTCTTTGGTGACATTTGATGAGATTTTTTTTTCTAATGAAATCAGCCACTCTTGGCTAATTGCATTTTAAATTCTTGAGATTTTTGGAGAAAAAAAAGCAATCAGTCGATGGAATCTGCGGGTAGATGGTATAGAATTTTTCATTAGGGGAAATATAAGATAAAAAAAATATATTTCATTATTTAAAATAAAAATTTCGAGTACAGTTCAAGGTGTCTGAATGTTAATAAAAAATAAATCGCCGGCTGACTTGACTCGGTGATTACTACTGATTCCGAGTTTCCCCGTACTAATGTACAGGCTTGGCAAAAATTTCTGAAAAGTCTTGGGATAATTTAATCAGTTCCATCCCCGGAATTTGTGGCGCGTGCATTTCAGGAAGAAATTTAACGCGAGTTTGCGGGAAAATTTTTTCTCTGCCGTATTTTATATATTTATTCAATTAATTTGTTATGACTTTTTTAATTTAGATGACACACAAAACATTTAATTAAATTTTTTCAGTGTTTTTCGATCAATCAATTAGTGAAATACTCATCGCTGACAGCGGATTAATTCGTCTAGGCTGTCGAATTAAATAAAAAGCATAAAATTTTTTGTGCAGATGCGCGCGCATTTTGGCGCCAAGGGGCGGAGTTCAAACTGCGTATGTGCGGGAGTGAGTGCGCACACGAGTTGATGTTGTTCAAGTATCAAACAGTTCAGTTGGCGCCAAGCCACCAGTTAGTGAAGTTTATGTATACAAACTCGCCCCGGTATTCTAGAGGTCCCCCAAAAAAACCCTGCTACACGATTTTTCCCTTGAAAAAAAAACCCCGAAAAAATTTGCCGATTCTCAAGACCCAGAAAACATTTTCCAGAATGTCATCTCACTTCATCCGATCAATCATAGATTCATAGCTTCAAAAAATATCCTCAAAGCCCTGAGATCTGTCCGAAGAGTCGAATTGTCAAGTTATAATAATTCAACTAAAACTTTCTGCAACTGACAGAAAAAAAACATAAGCAAGATGTCGGCTGATCGGCGGAACTCAGTGTCCCACCGGGTTCGCTCGAGAATTCAACAATAAAATGTAAATAACGGATGCTGGCAGAGAGGTCGGCGTACAAGAGGGCTTGCAGGACGATAGTGGGATATCTACATAGAAGAAGAGCATCCGAGTGAGTGAGAAGGTTGGAGCGGGCGCACGAGGTACAGTCTGTCTCGCGAAGTAGGAGGACAAACCACCACCCCTCCCTTTGTGTCGTGAGGAATCGCAAGGACCGCGATGAGTTTAGTCGTCCGTTCGACGTGACTACGGTAACGGTATTTAACTCAAATTGCCATTTAATATTGTGTGATTATTTCTAGATGTTTATTTTTATTTTCAGACGTAAAAATCTACATTACCGATGACTGCGTGAGTTTGGCGGGATTTTTTTTCTCCATCAGTAATTTGTCAGGATTTCAACGCGGCTTTTAGCCGCACGAGTATATATATAGAGAGAAGGTGTGTTGTGAGTTAATGGAACTTCTATTTTCGGAAGTCAAACAAAAAGAAACTACGAGTTTAATCGTGTGTGTGTCCGTCGGGCGGGCTTTTTGTTTATGCGCGCCATACACGTGCAACAAAACGCTTATTGGAATAATTTCAAATAGTATGAGAATGCCGTTTTATGATCGATTTCATGGTCGTTGATATAGGATTTTTTTACCATTGTGCTTGGACGCAATAGTCATCAGGAAATACGTTATACTGTTTGTGAAACATCAAAAGGAAATGGATAGCTAACGTGTGTGTTCCTGGTGGCGTCGATATCACGATGCAACGGCTCAAACGACGTGGGGAATGGCAAACCTTTGGACTTTACGCACTTCCCACATAGGTATGACCAGCTTTTATTATCCAATATTACTATTTATAAATTTACAGCTATTAATATCGCTGATTTTGCATGTGCAAAGCTAGCAAAGTTTTGCATGATACGATTTTCACACGTTTTTAATCCGGTATTCTTATGATAAAATGCTGGAACATTAATTTTTAAATGTTATTCTTTTATTTTTAAGTATAGGCAAGTTTTGAGAAGTTTTAAGGGGTGCGCAATGCTCAAAGCGTCAACGATTCAAATTTTAAACGTTTTGACTGAAAAAAAAAAATTTTTTTTCAGCTACGATAATTAAATAACTAGTCGATTGATTCTGATAAATAAATGTTTAATCACTTTTTTATAATATTTTGTGTGATTTAGACGAGGATTTTTAAATTTAATTAGTTTTTTTGATTTTTAAAAAATTTTGTTAATGTTGGTAAAAATTTGATTTTTTTTTTTGCGGGAATTTTTTGTATTTAGAGATTATTTGGGAATTATGTACGTTGATTTTTCGGCTTATTGGATAAGAATATACCCCTCGAAGGCATTTAATATTGGAAATATTATTCTGGCAAGGTTTTTTACAGTCTTTTGCGCGTCTATAAAGTGTATATATTTTGTCATGCTTATAAATGATAGATATCTCGAATTGAGAATGTGTCAGGTTGCAAAAACCGGGGTTTTAGGTCTAGTGGGAACTGAGCAGCCGTTGGAGCAGCACACACTTGTGATGCAATATTAAGTGATGAAATGCTCGAAAATTCGTGCGGTTGCAACCTGTCATTTCAACGAGATACTTCCATTAATTTTTTTTTCGTTTGTAGGAAAAAATACATTGATTTCTCTATTCACAGCCATTTTTACTTGGTCGAGGGCGCTTTTATCGTCTTGCTGAGACGTGGACGTTAAAAGCAATGAATATATTTCGTGTATTGAAAGCTTGTTTTGAAACTGTTTCCGGTTTTTGTCGAGGATATACATCGGATTTTTTTTTTATCAAATGTCAAATACACAAAGGGCCAAATATTGCACAAAGGATTTTTTTTTTCTTGAGGAGAAAAAAATTTTCTAGACATTGAGAATTTTTTCCCTTTTGAAAATTTCAGATTAAGGGATTGAAATGGGGAATGGGAACATGGAAATTTGAATTTATTGACTATCAATATGAGGGGAGAAAAAACGATGGTGTGATTTTATCAGGCTTTAAAAATTTTTCTAGACAAATAGAGAGACACTTAAGCAATGTTTTTTTTTTTCGATCGTTTCTATGATAAAGTGATGCCTTCATTGCTCATTGATTGATATCGATATGATGCTCGTGCGTGTTCAATTTATATCCTCACCAATCAAATTGTTAAACGAAAAGATATTGAATGGTTTCATCTTTCCAGATGTCCTACTTTTTTATTCAATTAACTGAAATGGAAAATCCTCCTTCATTTTGTATATATGTTTGAATATTTTTGGCTCCCTTATTCGATTAAATATTTTCGCAGCACTTAAATCGACCGTAAGATATATCAATGGATAGGGCGAAAATTGCAAATAAAAAAAATCTTTTATATTTGACATCCGTGTGTGTGGGGAGCTAGGAAAAAAAACTTGAGGAGATTTTTTCAGCCATATTTTTCGGCATTGTATATATTGTGAATCGTTCAGTTCATCGATTCTATCATGTATCATACACAATATATTTTTTTTATGTTGTGAATTTTTTTTTTTCGATTGAGAAACTTTTGAAATTATCTTTTTAATCAATATCTTGAAGATTATATAAAATGCATCATATAAAAGTTTCCAATGAAAAGTTTAATTTCATTTGAAAATTCTTTGGTTATATCTTCACGACATCTTTATTCATCATACTTGATGGAGGGAAAATAAAAAAAAAAAAAATAAGTTTTATTTCCATTAAAGTAAGTTTTGTAACATAAATTTCCATTATTTTCTCGGCTTGCCGAGAGAGAAGAGTATGTATATAAATTCTACGGACATTTTTATGGTTAGAAAATTTTTTTTTTAAATCCATTTTCCCTTTTAAAATCTCATGTTCTTTTCACTCGACCTACTATATCAGAAATGATTATTAGAACCAGTATATTTAGTAGAAAGTTTTTGGCGCCCGGTCGAAGCCGATTAACGTAATAAAATCCAGCGATAGATTGATGAATTATGCTTTGCGCACAATGATGATAACGTTCATGCCACCCTTATCATCAAAATGATTTTTTTCGTTCATATAAACCTGTTTTCAGATATCCAACTCGTCAAAATTGTAATAAAGTTACTGAAAAAATGGAATTTTATGTTAAATTATATAGAGAGGAAAAAAATTTTAGTGTAAAAATTTTCATGCAAGATGGCTAAGATTTTTTTATGTCTCATCAGAAAAATATTTAGAGGGCAAATATGATATAAAATAAATTCTTGAGATATTTAAAAAATTTATTATAGACTATATGAGTTTGATGGAATTTCTAGAATTTCAATGTTTCTGGCCACAAAAATGGCAAACTTTCGAGTGCTCGTGAATTTTCATCGCCAATATTTAATCCTCTTAAGGAATGAATTATTTAAAAAAATTCATTTTAGTCTTTAGCCGAATATATCGAACTTGTGTGCAGAATTTTCAGGCTTTCACAAGCCAACGGTTTACGATTATCAGTCATTAGAAATTCATTAAGTCGATAAAGTTAATAATTAAGTTCTCGGATGAAATTTCTAGTTGAAATCGCTTCAAACTTCATTATATAATATAAGATATCCAACATTAACCGAGAAAAAAAAATAATAACAAATTTTTTTAAAAACTTTTCTCTGACAATAAAACTTAGACCAGATGAAAAAAAAATTTCTTCACTCATTAATATACCTGAAAAAAAAGTTGACAATGTCACTCAATCACATTTTACCTCCCTTGGGGGAAAGAAAAAAGTCTATAGAGGTAGGGAGAGTTTTTTCACTCTTATTAAGTAATACAGAATTTTTTTGTCCAGAGAAAAAACGTTTTTTTTTTTCGTTGGTTTTAAATTAATTTTTCTTCTGTTTATCAAAAGTTCAGAGGATATATCTCGTAAATGTTTTCGGGTAATTTTTACCAGGTATTATTGTGATTTAGATGAGAAAAAAAGGATTCATATAATTTTTATTTTTCCTCAGATATTTCTTGTATGCGCGTCAGCTTTGATGCCCCCAAGCGAACAAATCTCAGTGGGGAGAAAATTAATGACTGTATTCGTTGTAGTTCAAAGTACACTACATAAACATTCTTTCTCTGTCTCTTGGGGTCCTCTTGCTTGCTCTCTGGCCACGAGACAATCGATATCCGCGCGCGCGCGCCGCCATTTCCGATGAAATGCAATTTGTTACGGAATACAAAAGCAGATAGACATGTTTTATTGAAATAATCTGCTAAATAATCCTCAATTATTTCTCCGCTCAACTCGCTTTTAATGCAATCCAATGATCGCTCAGTGTAATTGGCAGAATATTCAATATATATACTTTACGTAACTGATGTCGCAATTGGATACACGCTTTTTTTAAAAAAAATATTTTTCTCTCTTTTTTTGTACATTCTTCGCTTGGTACTCGGTAGGAATTAGTGACTGTTTCAAGATGAAAAATCATTTTCCGTCCTCCCCAACATCTTTCTCAATGTCTCAGATTATTCCTCGACTTTTTACTTGTACTGAAATATGCATATTGTACTGCGAGTACAAAAGGAGAAATTGAAGAACAGCATGACGGGGTTTTACTTGGATATTAGCATACCGTAATGAGCGACAGTGAAAGGAAATCCCTCTGGATCCTATTTCGCGCACGATTCTGACGTAAATTTCGATCAATTTAAAATTCTTTCATTATCACAATGTGTGTTTAAATTTATTTATTGATTAAAAAAACGTTTTTTCTCCCATTTATTCAGATTAGATTATTATTAAATATTTTATTTATTGGCCAATAAGATCTATAATGTACAATTGAATTTTCTTTTATCCCTCTTCGAGAATAAATTTCTACTAGAGACGTTTATCACGGCCTTGTCACACTGTCGCGTGTTTCTGCGTTGTGATGTGTTTGTGCGTTTATGAAAGTCTAGTTTCGCCTTAGTATATACATATTTTGCAAGCGTAATGTACAAAAGATTCCGTCACGTGCCTGTTCATATTACGTTTTCACTTGCGTTGCAAAGGTTACTCTTATTTTGTGCGCCTCTACAGCATCATAAAGCACGCGCTCAAGTACGTGAAAAATAAAATTTCATTTGGTTCTCTGTATATATCTGTATATTTCACTCAGCCCGCTGAGGAGAAAACGCTTACTCTAACAAAAACATTTTTAATTTTTTTTTTCTTTTATCGTGTTAACATTATGCAGATATTCACCCACAAAAATTCTGTTAGGTATTTTGCAGACAGGCGCACAGTTGTCTATTAGAGCGTGAATTGACAGAGAAGAAACTGTCGAGAAGGCGAGCAGAAAGAAAAAAGAGAAAATTTGAGTCTTTTGATGACAGATGTGATGTAGGTCGAGAGCAGAATTATTATGATCCATGATCGGCAGGGCAAGTAAGTACCGAAGCACCTGCACTATTCACTGCTCGTGCGGATTGTCATTAAAAATAGTTGCAACATGTGGTACTCGAATGTACCTCCCTTCTCGTGTGTGTATACTAAATGTCTCCGTCGCGTGCTTGTCAAGGAGCCAAGTATAAAACACACTTGACTACAAGCTGCTTTCTTATATATATATATGATGGCAAGCTCCTCAGATGATTGGTGTCGTGTGCGTAAACGCACGCGTCCACATGCGAGGGTCAATCAACAATCGAGTGTTCAAGTCTCGTAGGTCAAATGCACACACGATCGAATCTGCAATCATGCGCAGTTGTTTATAGGTCATCAGCCGTTAATAAATTATAATAAAGTTGTTCAAGTTTCTTACCAAGTTGTGTGTGGCAGGTGTCGACTGCTTGAGTCGCCGTTGTACAACAAATAATTCGCTTTTGTTTAAGTTTAAAGGTAGCTTTTTGATTTTTTTCGTTGTATTTTTTTAGATATGACTCTCGTGCGACGACTTTTTTTGCGTCAACAAGCTCGTTAGGTTGTCGAATCAAATCGATATTGGCCCAATTCGTCAGGGAGAGCCTATGAAAGCGCGTTCACGATGGTACATCACGTCCGCTTGTATTATTTCCAATGAAATCTACTAAATTATCTTCGCTCGCTCTCTCTCTCTCTCTCTCTCTGAACAAGACCCTCGTTATATCAACAGTGCCTCTTTATTATTTTCACAGAGAGATAGAGAGATTAGTCAAATTAATCAAACTCCAGTGTCTATCAGGTCGATGCAGATATCGTGATCTTTGATTAAAGGGGATTTTTCAATTTAACCAGCGAGTTATAACGTGATTCTTGAATTTATTTGATATTTCATAGCCAATCTTTATATACTGTGGATTTAAGTCTGGCGATTGAGGTGTCGAGTCACTGAGAGGTAATTTTTTATGCCTGCCTTTTTTCCCTCCAACAGTAGTTCGTCAGGGTAATAGTCAGACATAAAAAAAAATCTCCTGTTGGAGGTTTTTTTTTTTCCTTTACCCGGTCATTCTGCAGCCCTCTTTTTCCTCTATCTTAACGATAGGCCAAGACAATCTATCTTAAATTTATTCCAGCTGCAAACTGCCCACCTATATCGCTGAGCCAACGATGCTTTAACGGTTCCAATCAAAAAAATTTAGAAAATTCCCTTTTATTGTGTGTAGAATTAAATTAAAATTTTTTTTATATAGGTGAGATAAAGAAAAAGAGAGCGTTGAACTAGTTTGAGAAAATTTCCTCTTCAATTTCGTTGGGTAGAGAGAAGAGGCAATGGAGCAAGAAATCTTCCCTGACACGAAGAGAATTTAGCCGTCCATGTATCACTGACGGACGGCCAAGTGGCTCGATCCTGTCAGAATAAATGCTCACGTCAAGGTCTGCGCGCGTTGGAGAATCCTCTGTAACTTACTTTCGGTCCGTCAGTAGAATCGATATTCACCGGAATTTAATCATGACTAGAGCCACTTGCATCCATAGATAGTGCCTATCAACATCCGAAGAAGAAGTCGAGTGATGGCGTGGGTTGAAAGCTGATCCAAGTGAATTATTAGGAAATACGAGGTCTTATGCTCATCTATACCTCATTGTCATATTTTTTTTCTTTGCGCCTGAGCACCCCGAGTGACAGAGCCAAAAGGGGGGGTGCAGTCATGTGTTGCAACGAAAGAAAGAGGAATTGCTGTCGAAAAGCCACGGCCTTTTGTGTCTACCCTTTCGTCGAGCTAGCCAGCTTTCTTCAGCTAGCACTTGAACCTGAGTGCTCGTACTATATACTTTCCAACATTCAGCAACCAGCTAATTGGATGAGATGAATTATTTTCAGAACAATGGCAATCTCGAGCAATTTCCTGTCGGCTTGCCCAATCAAGTGCTTATCTTTTTTTGTCATTAGGCATTTCCACTCGAGTTTCACCTTTATTGTAACTACAGCATTATTATACCTTCATCACACGTCAATTCAATGTTTTACACATTTTGTTCATAATTTTTTGTCGAGTATTCGACCGGGAAAAAAAAAGTTTTATGGGGAAAATTTTTTAAAATTGATTTTTTTAGATTTGAAAAGGTTATTTCAGAGCCATTTTGATTAGTTTAAAAATACCTACCAATGATGGAGAACACTCGATTGCCCTGTTATTGAGACTAGGCCAAGTGGAAGGAGATGTTTGGATGATTTTTCGCAGGCTGATAGACTCTAAAGAAGCCTAAAGCACCCGAATGGTCTGCATGCTCCACTGGAATGTGCGCCCTAT
The DNA here is from genome assembly GCA_002156465.1 of Macrocentrus cingulum. NCBI lineage: Eukaryota > Metazoa > Arthropoda > Insecta > Hymenoptera > Braconidae > Macrocentrus > Macrocentrus cingulum. The sequence goes on along the minus strand of MVJL01011495.1, from coordinate 115,520 downwards.
CACATTGTGACAGAGATAAGCGTCCAGTGGACTTGGCATTTTATGTTGTTGCATAGTATACTAAATGATAGTGAGTCATGATAAGCATGGCGCATGAGTTTGGGCATGCGGTGCGGGCATTAGATTGATGCGTACAGTGAATAAACAATGTTGGATCTGCTGGTGTGTTTGTTTTGAATTTTCCAGATGCACAACGTGGATACGGTTGAGATATTAAGAGAGATGAATGACGTTAGAGGATCAAAGGGCCGGAGCAGTAGCTGACAGTCGAGTGGTGAGCTTGCTTGATCGAGGTTCATCTTAGTCATGTACCTAGTTGAATATTGTTAGTCATGTGCTGTAGCACCAATGAGATTATGCTTGCAATTAATTATTGCCCAGCAATAATGACGTCGGAGCCACTGTCGGTGGGTGGCAGTCCATTGCTTCATCGTCCTCTCCTTACTCCACATTTCGTCTTGCGCTCATCTAGCCTCGAGCCCGATTTGGCGAGTCGCGACAAGCCCCCCGGCCTCACGTACTACGCGACTTCCACCGTCAGATTTCACCCTCTTGACATGGATCAAAGATCACTCAGGTATTAATTGATCCATTCAGCCGCGACGAATCCTCTCATATATCGCCTCGATCTTGCCAAAAAGGCCTAAACTGCTCGTTATCCCGACTATTATGTTTTTTTTTTTTCAGCAGATTAACCCGTGCTATATTAGCGAAAAACACATTAATTTTTTTTTATTTTAATCAATTTTAACAGGGAGTTTTAAGATGTTTGATTTTTTTTTTCATGAATTTTTAAATGGGTGTATACCCTTTAGCAGTTTTCGTGAATTTTTAGTTTTTTTGCTGTTATCTCGCGTAATTACACGAGATATCGAAAAATTTCATTTCAATGAAATGATGTAGAATTTTAATTCATATAAAAAATGTAGAATAAAGTTTTTTCATATTTTCACTCGTTTTTGAGATATTTTGAAAAATTAAAAATTTTTAAAATCAATAAAATCTCAAAAACTAAAAGAGATACAAAAAAAATTTATTTTACATTTTTTGTAGGTAATTTTATCTCTAATTATTTAACTAGAATGATAGATTTCTTTTCCTCGCGCAAATGTTTTCAAATTCATTATAAAAATTGATTTATTGATAAGGTGTGAAAAAATGCCCTTTTTGGCATTTCCGACGCGATATATGTGATGGCAGGAATATAGAAACAATGCTATTATATAGAAAATTTTAATTAGAATTTTCCATAGGTTATTATGAAGGATAATATTGGTTTTAGGAATTTAAATCAATGAGGAAAAAATTTTTTTCTATAGCATGCCATATACATTATGTATGTATATATTCAATTATTCCTGTCTAAACTTCTGGAATAATTGAAATTTAATTAAAATCTTGCGGTGTTAATTTTTTTTTTCCGAGCGTTTGAATTATTTTTAAGTGTGTACTTGAGATAAATTATTAAATGTAGTGTGTAGAAAATAGAGTAAAATATTTTTTTGTGAGTATTTATCGTCAGCTTTTTGTGCTCTCTGAATGACAAATAAAAGTAAGAATAAGAAAAATAAAAAATCCCGTGTGAGTATATAGTTGCGCAATGTGCAAGCAGTGTGAATAGCTCTTCTACTACTAAACGGACTAGTGTGTGGCCGAGCGAACCATAAAGTTGTTGGAAATGATGGAATCAATAATTGCGTGGTTTGGCTCGCTTACAAATCGTGGCTTTTCGTCACCAGCAACAGCTTCACCACAGTATAGTGATAAATTAAATTATTCCAATAGGAAATTTCATTTTTATTGACAAATATAATTGAAGGGTTGAACGTGCTTCTAGGGATACCGGTGACAACGCCGACGAAGACGCTGGCGGTGCAGGAGGAAGAGGTGGACGCCTGACAGCGCCGAGAATGTCATTATTGGGCCGACCGATAAACTACAGGGCGACACGCAGAGACGCCCGCTATCGCAGGCTCCAAACTAGCGTTTATAATTTTCTGGAACGTCCCCGGGGCATCTACGCCATTACCTACCACATGGTTGTGTAAGCATAATATTGTATATCAAGTCGTTGGCCTAATTAATCAATGAAATGTATACACTCGCTTCTTCTTCGTCTTGTTGTTTATTTTATACAGATTCTGCATGGTCTTCTTGTGCTTGATCCTGTCAGTCTTCAGCACCATTGACGAGTATGAAAAGGAAGCGGGCATGTTTCTTTACTACATGGAACTCGTTGTCCTAGTTTGGTTTACCATCGAGTTTCTCTGCAGGTTCAAGTCACTCCTATACATTTCATACACATTTATAAACTTTTAACCATCAGAAATATTCTCCAGAATGAGATTATTTATTTATTTCAGACTTTGGTCATCGGGTTGTCGTTCGAGATATCAAACAGCAGTTGGTCGACTTAAATTTCTACGACGCCCATTTTGTATTATCGGTGAGATAGGGATAAAAAAAAAATTTAGAATTACATTTTATTGACGTTGGATATTTTTTTTTTTAGATATGATAACAATTCTGGCGAGTATCGTGGTGCTGGCAATGCGAAGCAGTGGTCAGGTTTTTGCAGCTAGTGCCTTTCGTGGCCTGCGCTTTTTCCAAATCCTTCGAATGGTACGAATGGACCGGCGTGGAGGCTCTTGGAAACTTTTGGGCAGTGTTGTATACGCTCATCGTCAGGTGAAATCATTACAAGTTTAAAAGAATTTGCATTATTATGCGTAATACACTATTCCACTTAGATACAATTTAGAAAATTAATCAAATAACCAACTAAAGCTTAGCTTAATCAGAAGACTAGACAAGTAGTTTGTATAATAAATTATACAAATGTCACATGAGAGGTTATACGATTGAATCAATAATGCACGTATGTCTATAACGTGTAGGAACTATTTACGACGCTCTATATCGGCTTCCTTGGACTAATATCTGCCAGTTTCTTGGTGTACTTGGCTGAGCGTGATGACGAACACTTCGACAACTACGCGAAGGCTCTTTGGTGGGGAGTAGTAAGCAAAGCTTGAATAATTTTCTTTTACACATATATTTTATGTACTTTTTGTGATATTGTTTACTCGTATATAAATCACACGTGAATCAACAGTTTTAACGGATAAATCTGTATGTGTCTTGGCAGTTGGCCAATTTTTTTTCTTGGTGTTTTTTCTTTTTCATCCATGTTCGACGCTTCATTTTAATTTATGTGAATATTCATTTTTAGATAACTCTATGCACCGTTGGATATGGTGATGCAGTGCCAAAAACCTGGCAAGGCAAGATTATCGCGTCATTTTGCGCACTTTTGGGCATCTCATTTTTCGCTTTGCCTGCGGTAAGTTTAATTGGATCAATAGATAAAATTTTATTTGGGTATAAGTCAAAAGTTTCTTGGTGAAACAAACAAGGGAAGAAGCTAATTTCCCGCTCCACTCTTTACAGCTATCTCGATTAGTTTTCCCGAGAGGTAAAATTAGAAAATATAGCCGCGGTCATCCTGCGGTGTGTATTTTTGTCGGTCGATTTTGTTGTGGATATTAAATTAATTTGCCCACAACTTTGAGGAGTATTTCGAGCGGCTGAGTATGCAGAGAATTAAAAAAAAAAAATGTGATAAATTGCACACGTTCTTCTAAAGGTGAAACCTTTTATACGTTTTTATTTTTGCAAATTATTTGTTCATTAATTTATTATTTAAAAGAATTTATCGTTCAAAGTTAAGATTTAGGTGAAAATGGAGCATAATTTTGACGAAATAATTATGTAGTATGCTCTCCTTGATCATAAAGAATTATTTGAAAGTTACTTTAGAGTTTGAGAAACACCTACAAAAATTAGCAACCCCCTGACGTCGGTTTAAGACCATCGGCCACCCTCTGAAACTCAAATTTGTGAGAAATAGAGATGTTATATAGTGTTAAATGTTTTGCCTCGCGAGTAAATTTTTTTATACTTACTTTAGAGTGTAAAAAAATCCTAAAAAATCTTATCATTTTATCATATATTAAGGAGTGTGATTAAGGTATAATAAGAGTGTGTTTAATCAATGGGTGCTTTATACTGACTATATTGTCATTCGTCAGGGTATTCTTGGCTCGGGCTTTGCACTCAAGGTACAGCAGCAGCAACGTCAGAAGCACATGATCAGGAGACGCCAGCCTGCTGCCACTCTTATTCAAGCTCTCTGGAGGTGCTATGCTGCAGACGAGCACAGTATAAGCATTGCCACATGGAAGATTCATCAGGTACAAAAGTTTTTGCCATCTAGCCCACCCAGGTAAGTACTGGAACAAGTCCATCAATGTTGTAAAACTGCTAGTACCATCCATTATGTAGTGCGTGACGTATGTAATCACTTGCAACTTCACAAAGACCTATTGTGTGCTGCTCACATCCTCATAAAACATTCAATTAATTTTTATTTTCATTTTTTTCTACCGTCCAATTTCCCACAGGCTTTATTATTTGAATCCTGCATGTTCACTGGAAGTTTTGACGTTGAATAGTGAATTAATATGTCGGAGGTAATAAATAAAAAACTCTCATGCCTCACATCTATCTTGAAAACCTCAATTTTTTAAGTTTTTTTTTTCCATTCAAGGACGTTTGTAATATTTTAATGAATAAAATATGGATTTTATTGATGTTTAAGTGTTGAAAATAAAAAAATAATAGGGATTTAGGAAAGTGTAATAATTTTTAATAGGATAATTTAGCAAGTGATATATATTTTAATGATTATTTTGCAGTCGTCTGTCTTCCAGTTTCAAGCACAACGCATCTTTCGTCCGACGATTGCCGACAATTTGTCGAAACAAGAGTACGTCGTTTCACAACCAAAGTACCCACAAACTCGCTCATCACAATTATCAACGTGGAACAGCCCCGCGAGCATTTACTGACCTCATCGCATCTGCGGAAAATTTAGGTCAGTTTATTCCTATTTGAAGTGTGATAAACAATTTTTTACTCACATTTTTTTTTGCTTTAGCAAATACTATATATATTTACGATATATATGCACCATTAATAAATTTTCTTTTCTTTGTTGCTGATGCTTATTATTATTATTATTATTATTATTTCCAGAAGATATTCTGGGATATTATAGATTTTATGCAGTAGCGGCAGCAGCAGCAGCAGCAGCAGCAAAGAAAAATAAATTCCAGCTTACCGCTTTATATAGTTCCATTAATGTTCGTAGGAGTTAGCAATCATAATCATGGCAATCTCCTTATCAATGACAACAACGAAAATCCAACGTCAACGAAAATTCTTGATGCCAGCTATAGCGAGGACTCGGTTGCTGAAACTGCATTGTCAAAAAAAAATTCCGACGGTAGGTTTTTTTATTAGTTGAATGTTTATATCAATTAAAATGCTTTTTTTAGTGCTTGTATTTGCTCGCTTGTCAATTTCCTCGTCAGTTCAGACTAAAATAAATACAAAATAAGCTGACTGTCGATGTTTTTTGATATTAAGTAGGGAAAAAAAATCGAAATTTCGCATTAAAGCATTAAATACGCGTTTGTTCCAGTATTTCATTAAAAAAAAAAAAATTAATTCTATGCTTTTTTCTGTTGGATCTGGTGAAAATCTTGCAGATGAAGAGGAGGAGCCTCGGTGTACACATCTGACGAAGCAACATAAAACAGCAATTCGTGCAATAAGAAAGGTGAGTAAAAGAAAAATCGTGTTTTTAATCAATCAACAGAAATTATTTCATCGAAATTATTATTTTAGGTAATAATATACAATTCCGAATATTTTGTAATATTTTTTTTTTTTTCGAGTTTGTGAATAATTTTCAGTTGGAAATCCGTGTAGAAAGGTAACGAGACTGCTTCGTGTTAATTAAGTATTCTTATAATCTGTGATTTTACCTGATAAAAAGCCGACGAAAAAAATTTTTTTTTATTATTCTCTAGTATATATTTGATATGAAAGATTGAATCAAAGAAAATTTATGATTTAGAATAGAGAATTTTCAATCTCTTGTGAGTTGTCTCTCATCAGAGATGGCAGCGAGCCAATAGGTCAAAGGTATATCGTAGAGATCCATAAGCGAGAATGACGTGCCTCCATTATAGTACTTATTTAATTCGCCTCTTTAGTTTGAATTTTTAGATGGCAGATGGCAAATAAAAAATTATACCTTCAAGCACCTCTATAAATGAGAACAAATGCGACGCCAAGTCGCTGATATGCTTGACAGTATGAGAGTAAACATGAAATCTGGCTTATTCTTGTATGCTGAGAGCGAACGAATGGTATAGTGCATTAAATGGGCGTTTTATGTCATCAATGAAAGATAAAAAAAAAATGGGTAGTGACAAAAATCGATCGAGTAACGAGCATTTTTGTCGTTATAAGTAATAAAAAAAATTTTTAAATGAGTATTTACCTGGTAAAAAAAAAATTTTGAGTTGAAAAAAAATTTTTATTGCAAAAATAATTATTTTTTATTCGGAATTTCTTATTTATTGTTTTAAATTAAGGGTTTTGGGAGGCTGTCGTGATTGATTTAGTGACAGATAAAGTTCGTGAATTGATTAAAATTTCGTATAGTTACTGATGATGACAAAAAAAATCACAGTTTACGCGGTCTCTATGTAAACTGATTGCCTGTGATCTTGTCTCGGTGTTAGATGAAGTACTTCGTGGCAAGACGAAAGTTCAAAGAGGCTCTGAAGCCGTATGATGTTAAAGACGTGATCGAGCAGTACAGCGCAGGCCATGTCGACCTCATCAGCCGCGTGAAAAGTATTCAAAATAGGTATCCCAATGTGATGATGTGTCTATTCGTTCGCTGTTGGTAGTAGTCATGTAGATTTGTACAGTTCATTTGTTATATTATTTTTTTTCACAGTCAAAACACGTTTTTGAATATTTTTATTCGTTTTATCACGACACACTCGTTGCAATTTATAGATTCACACGTTCGAGAACTAGCATCTTTTTGAGTGTTTTTCACATACACCACATATTTAGCTGTACAATATACTTCAATATATCACGTCACTAATGTTTAAGGGGTATGAAAAAATTTTTTTTTCGCGATATTTCATCGATGACTTGATTTAAAATGAGATATATGCGTTTTTAAGTAGAATAACCTACGTTGCGTCAGCCAAAAATAAATTATTTTCTGTTTTTTTTAGTTGCACTCATTTAAACAACAAGTTTTGAAACGTTTAACGGAGAAAAAAAAATTTTTTTTTTTCCGTCAAATTTTCAAAGGGGTCCCCCTTGCAGATTTCATAAATTTTCAATTTTTTGCCGATATTTCGGTAATTATGAGAGATATGAAAAAATATTATTCTAATTAAATGATAGGAAATTTTAATCACTACAAAAAATGTAGAATAAAATTTTTCGATATTTAAACTCGTTTTTGAGATATTTTGAAAAATTGAAATTTTGAAAAATCGATAATATCTCAAAAATTACGAAAGATACAAAAAAAATTTATTAGACATTTTTTGTAGGTAATTTAAGCCCCAATTATTTAACTTTCATAACATTTTTCATTATCTTACATATTTACCGAGTTATCACGAAAAAACCAAAAAAATCGTAAAAATCTCGAAATATACCCTTCGAAAATTTCACGAAACAAAAATTTTTTTTTTCAACTCAACAAAACTTTCTAAAATTTATCTTAGATATGTTTACATAAATTAAACATGGATTGTACTCAATAATTGTTAGTTTTTATTTTTTTTAAACATTGGACATTTTTATTTCTGCTTGGCTATTTTTTCCTGCTATATTTTTAATCAATTTTTCAATTAAATAAGTAAAAAAATACATATGCATTAGTGACCTGATATACACACTTTTTATTTTATTTTTATATTTCACTAAAATATATACATATAGTGTAATATATTTATATATGAACTGTTGTCCTATGCAATTCGCACACATGTTTATTCTATATATTTCTGAAAATTTAAAATCTCTTTTTTATACCAATACATCTGGCATGTTAGGCATTATTTAAAATTTTTCAAAACATTTTATATACTCTAGAATTTTTTTAAAATGCGAAATGTGTTCTATATTCTCAATCAGCGCACTAAAAAATCATGATGCAATATAATATTTACATGATTATTTATATACAACCCAGATTTGTTCCGTTCATCAGTGTCATTTGTCGATTATCACGAAAAAAAAAACGAAAAAAAAAAAAAAAATCATCTTTGTTAAGAGACAATGTCGTTGTGCGAATGTAAAGTTTTTGAGTAACTTTGAAATGGCTTGCCTGCTTCGGATATTATCTAATAATTAAATATTCACTGTTTAGAATTTAAATCGTGGGCCCATATCCACGTTGCAATACATTTAACGAGTCTAAACGCAATTTTTTAATCAAGTTTAATTTAAAATGAAAAATATATATATATTTTTGTATTATGACGGAAAAAAATTACTCACATTTCCAACACAAATTGTGTCTGTGCTGTTATCGTAGCTGAAGTACTTCGTGGCCCGCAAGAAGTTCAGAGAAGCTCTGAAACCTTACGACGTCAAGGACGTGATCGAACAGTACAGCTCTGGGCACGCGGATCTACTGAATCGCGTGCGAAATCTTCAATACAGGTACCTTCCAAGCCGAAAGTACCTTTTCATACATCATGTTTAGTAAATCCAACTATTTTCTTCGAGTAAAAAAAAATGTCGGTGGACATTTAACGGAAAAAAAGGAGCAGAAGAGCTTTGAGCACTCGTATAAATTAATTTTATATATATATAATCGTTTAGAATTTTTATTTCATGCGCATTTTATACATATTGTATATATACATATATATATTGACGCCATACTGTTGTCTTCAATGTTTTTTCAATAAGTTTATTAATTTATCTACATTTAAAATTTTTATTCTTCGTTTGTCATGGCTTCTTTGCATTTCAGACAATTTTGTAATATATGAAAAAAAAAACAAAAGAAAAATTTAATTCGCATGTTTCCAAACACTTTTGCTGCCTGTATATATTGAAAGCAAATAATTTTTGTCTTTGAGGATAAAGATAAATTTTTATTGTCGTAAAATAAATCACTACAATGCATTATTTTCTGCTTAGATTTGATCAAATCCTCGGAAGACAGGGTTCCAAAGCCAGGGACGTTTATGTGTCGAAAATTAGCCTGGCATCCCGAGTGGTTAAAGTTGAGAGACAGGTACGATAAATCACACGTAAAATACTCTTACAATTGATAATATTAAAATTTTTTGTTTCCAGGTGGACGACATCGAATCAAAATTGGACCAATTAATAGAATTATACATGGAGGATCGCAAGCGTCTTTTATCGCTTCCATTATCCACGATCGATTCCAGTCATGTGCCTCAATCGCCGATAGGCATCTCTGAAGAAACATGTGTCACGGTTTTAAAGCCCATTCTTGTTGACAAACAACTGTCCGAGCCGAGTTCACCAACGTCGAAAAAAATTCGTGATATCAAACAATCAAAACCACGACAAATTCATCGCGGTTACTCGGATCTTAGCAGTCGAGTTAAAAAACGAGTTACTTTGAGGTCAATATTTCTTATTTAATATTTGTGTTTAATAAGAAAAAAAAATTCCTAATGTTTATTACGATTTTGAACAGTTCGATCGCGTCGCATTTAGTGCATCTAGATGAGGCGACATCAACGGCAAAGCCATCGAGTGCATACTCGACAACTTCGTTAGCACCTCCCAGGACGGAGGATGGTGTTGTCATTATTGTGCCTACACTTCCAGACAGGACGGACGTGGCGTTGAACGGTGATTTTGGTAAAATATTCAACGATCATGTTGAATTTATTAGTGAGAAAAAATTGTTTTTCTTCCGCAGTTACCGTTGAATGTGACCCCGATCGATCGGCGGGATCGGAGAACGAGGGGGAGGATACTTCCTGTGAAAAAGCGGCTCTTCTGGGTCCCTCTGGATCCGCGTTAACTATAATTCCCGGCTCCATTGATCCCGGGGGCAACATCGATCAGATGAAACAATAAATTTTCACAAAGTCACTACTATAGTAACCACAGCGAGAGAGGCGATACAGTGAATACATGCGAGTGTGAGGTGAAAAAAGAAAAAGGGTATGCTTGTAGTTTTCTATATAATATATAAAGCTATACTGATAAGAAAAAATAAAACAGCTTGAAAATAGCTGTAAATATAAATTGGTTATAAAAACTGACTTCCGACTGGCTTCCCCAAGTATATATGTATAATTCTTATACTCAATATTTTGACACATATTCAAGGGGTATGTATATGTATGTGCTGACACAGAATTTAATGTATATCACATAATAGGATAACAAAACAAAACAAAATATTAAAAAAAATAACATGGCCTCTCGTACATTTGCTATATCGCGATTTTGCACAGATTTTAAAATTTTTTTCTCTTATTACATATATATACTTCTTATCATAAATATTATATATACATATATTAGTTTTAAATAATGTATTAATCAAACGGAAAGGAAAAAAATTGCTCTCAAATTGAATTATATACATAGATTATATAGAAAATATTTACTATATAATAGAGAATTTCTCCCAAGGGAGAAAATATCTTTTGAGACTGGAAATGATGAAAAGAAAAACAAAAAATGCAAAACCGATATAAAAATGACCATTTCTCTATATAGAAAATTATTATATAATACAAAATAAGATCAACCGACCATTAAAAAGAAAATTTTAACAAATTTTTGATAGAATATATAAAAAAAAACAACATTAAATATGTTATAACTATTCATTGTGTACAAAATGAGTGAACAAAAAGAGGAACAGTTTATTTTAACATGCAATTGCGTGCAGGACGTGCTATTAATTCATGAAAATCGCTTCTAGACCAAATTTTTCATAGAATTATATCATATACATATACAAATACATGCACATATGCATTCAATGTATATGTATATCGCATTTAAAGCTTAAAAAATGTGATTTCTTCACACTTGGACAAATAAAAGTATGATTATTTTTAAATATGTAATTTACTTGTTTATCGGTATTGCAGAATGTATATATTTTTTAATTTATATATATATATTTTTTTCGTTTATTTTTATTATTTATAAGATATTAAAAGATATTTGTTGAGATAAATTGAATTAATTTGTATAATCATAATAGATTTCAGTGAATTGCGGTTTTTTCTTCGGTTTCTCCGCAACCTGGACAACTTTAAAGGGATCATCATCATCATCGTCATCAACCACAGCACCGCAGTAGGGCCGCAGTGTGAAGTAATAAACCAACTCTATTGTCGTGATAATGGAGTAGCCCAAAAAAACGCCCATGATGCCGCCAAATGAAACGATGAGATCGAGCCAACCGAAGGAAACATCTCTTTTGTAGCTGTAAGCTGGCCATTTTACGCCAATTTCAGTGCGATTTGAGTTTTTTATCTCTGTGATTAAATACGAAACGTGATCGCAGTAGAGGTAGCACGACGAGGTGCACTCTGAGAGTTTCATATGCTTTCTGTTCTTGCTCAGACAGTTGTACTGCTTGGCGGTGCACTCATCTGCCCATTGCTGACCTTTTATAAACCACGGAAAACAGTTGCATGCCTTGATATATTTTTCTCTCATGCAGCGGTAGATACACGTTCTGAAGGCCGGTTTTTCGTCTGGAAAGACGCATTTGCGCTGATAATCAGGCAAAGACCTCAAACTAGATGATGATTCGGTCACCAGAAATTGGATGATTATTTTCACTTCACGATTCAGGCGGTAGCTCACTTGGGAAAAACGCAGTGGATCGTCATCATCCATTGGCACCATGTAAAGACTGAAAAATTGTGAGAAAAATTGATAATTTTTCATTATTACTACGATTCGCATATTGTCATATTAAATTTTATACTTGACTGTTCTTGTGTTGGAAATAGGACGAAGAAATGATACTGTAATATTGTTAGCATCATCACCCTTGTTCAATAATTTTGACCGACTTCTGCAACAAACACCAGCGCTGGTAATGATCTTGGTGAAGAAATTACGACAGGAAACTGTGTACTTTCTGAAATGGGTAATTAAATCGTTATTTTTACAATAGTATTAAATTACCTTGGTATAATTTAAAATTTAATTAACCCATCTGTGCAGTTGGACAGCAGTATACCACAGCCGGGAGTTTTTCGCAGCATGGTTGTACTCAATGTCTCGTGTAGGTTGTATTTTGTTACATTCATCTGCTGCCAATTCCAATCGTAAAAATACCTCAACATTTGTGCCTCGTGCTAACAGGACATTATTTATTTATTTATTGGCACATAAATTTTTGTATTTTTTGCAGAGATTCGGAATTTTACCTTGGGCATTCTTCGAACATTGAGATAATCAGATGACATGCAGATATACAGGCTGGGATAGGGCACCACCAGGGATTCCGTCTCCATGCTTATGCTGACACGCGTGGGATTATGTTGGAATTGTTGCCAAATTATAAAACTAATTCCAATGGCTCCGCACAATGCCACCAGGGTCCAAATGAACCAGAGAACTCTGAACAAGACGAGTTATGTTTTTTTGTAGAATTTAATTGTAAAAGAAGTGAAAAAAATTACCTTTCCCATGTTGGACGCTGTGGATTGACAAAGTAAGGTACGCCAGCAAGAGAATTTTCTCGTAGAAACTCCTTGGAACGTAATTTAAAACTCCTCACCAACTTGGTCTTGGTTGGAATGTAGCGTCGCAGCATGTTTGACTGATTATGAAAACTTTAATAAGCCGATATTGCGGCTGTGTGACGATCGCGTGAAGCTTACCCGATTTCTATCTCACTGTTGTAACACACTCTATCATTTAAATCACTCAATAAATCCTTTATGACACTGGTATCATTGAGAATAGTATGGAAGTGAGAAGGCTTGAGCCAGGTCATTTTTCAAATCCTAGGAAAATATACTGTGCTATTAATTTTTTCTTTTTTTTATTTTTACAGACAAACATTCACATAGCCAGATGCTCACCAGGCGGTCATTTCTGATAAATGTCTGCCCCAAAATTTGGTACACTTGCATATATCAGTTTAGATGCATTTAATTATAATTAAATACGATGTATTTCACGTGAAAAATTGACGATAAAATGGCAGCCAGTGTTTAAAGGACTCGCGTTCACACAAGATGGTGGTAAAATTGTGTAATAGGACAAAAATAAAGGAGAGAATGGGCGTCTTTGTTTGCTCAGAGTGTAAACACTTCCGTTCGTCGAATCCGGCGCTATTCTTGTCACCAGGTGTGAGCTTGTAGCGCCGTATAAACATGCCACACTTTGCTGTCCGGCTGGTGCTCACTCAAAACTATTATATATCCCCCATCTCGCACGTTCTTCATTTCCACTTATCCCTCATCGCGCATTGCTCCTCTCCATATACCCTTGTTTTTTTTTTTTTCGTTCCTTCTTTCCTCCAACTATTTTTTTAATGAACCTCAGAGTTGTCACGCTTGACGTGACACACGCCAGCCTGTTATTTTATTAGTTATACATGCCCAATCTCAAATGAATTATTTATGTTTCATGACAATTGCCCAACACCCTCTCTCACATGCAGATAGATATCTGTAGTTTGCAGAGATCTGCAATTTTCGCTTGTCATTTCTGCCTCGTTAGGTATAATCCTCTGCTCGAGGTTTGGGCGTCGTGATTGTATTGTTATAATCCCACAGTATATCTCGTATATGTGATGGAGCACATGCATGTTTATATATGACTATACTTTTGGATATAAACAATCCTGCCTAGATTTCATCGACACACTTAATCTGAAAATCTGGTCTTTTGCCAACTAATACAATCTAAAAACAAAATACTCAAAGTTTGCCATGTTTCAATTAACCTCGTAGATCTTGTTTTAATTCGAGGAAGATGTTTCACTGCATCTATCTAGTTCATGCTCAACAAATTCGACGAATAATATATTTTTTTTTTTCGAGCAAATCTCAAGATATTGTCGATGAGAATGAAGAAATTTTTCTTAGGATAAAAATATGTATGGAAAGGTCAATAATTCTATTATCTTTCAACGATATCTTTAGATATAGTAGTCCCTAACTTGTTTTTTTTTTTTTTTTTCGTCTGATAAAGGAGGCAAAAAATTTTACTTTTACCCAAGATCTCGATTTTATTTTCAGTTTAAATACAAGATAAAATTCATTTTTAAATAAGTAAATATTTGAAATTTGAATTTTTAAAAAGGTTTTATAGTTTAAAACAATTTTTTTCTGTCATTTAAATTATTAAACTGTTTAATAAGTGATAAAAAAAATAGTTCTGACAAGTATATACATAGTGGAAGCAATTACTGCAATTACTTATCTCATCAGGGAGTATTTAAGCAATGGGAAAAAAGCATTGGATAAGATTCTGGTGTCCATATGCTTGAGCAACAACCATCAACGTGTTTCTGCGATCGACACTCGATCAACGGTATAAATAAATAGACTATGAAGTAGGTACACAAGCACGCTGCACTTTGGAGTGTTATTTTTAGAGATTGGCTCCTTTAAAATCGACCTTGAATTTCCAGTCAAAGATAAATAATCATGTAACTTTGTATGTCCTTTTCAGAAAAAAATATCATAAATCAAGTGTCAAGTTATCGACAGCTTTAGCTATCCTCGGACTTTTTGGAGAGATAAGCGCGTGGCGAGGAACTAAGCTAGAATTCTCGTAACGCCAAGATACACGAAGGGTAAGCGCAACGGCAGAGTAGAAAGGTCGCTTGACGATTTGAAACGCTTGGAGATCAAGAGAACCAAACAGAAACGATCTTGGGGAGTCTTCTCTGTCTGCGGGGCTGCGTAACATTCGCTCACGGCTTTCAGCCGCAGTTCTTTCGGATCGCTCATCGTGATTGCCTCGTCACTGAACGCATCAGCTTGCAAGCTCGTCATCTAAGAGCCATTTAAAAACATGAGAAATCAGTGAAAATAAGTGATTAGTCATCGTGACCTCGATTTAAGTGCGCCATTTACTTACAATCGTTGTTTTTGTTGACATTTCCGTATTTTATTCTCGGTAAAATATTGTAAATAATTGTGTTTACCACGTTGAAACGTTCATTTAACGATTGATTTCACGTGTAATGCGGTGTTGTGAAGGGTGAATAAGTGCCTCAATAATATGCATCCCAAGAGATTTTCAAAGAGACGAGGCCTCGTACGAAATTCTGCAGAAAATAATTTTGGTAATCAGTTTAATCATAATATTCTGGGTTAATTTACCTGTAGTATTATTGGTAAAAAAGGCTTGGATATCGATAAACTCCCTGGGTCATTACGGAAAATCTGATAAGCCTATATATGATTTATAGTGCCAGACAAAATTTTATTATTGCTCATCAGAAGGCTTTTAGAAATATTATAATCGACTTATTTTACGGCTCTGATAACCTTTACCAGAATTATTATTTATCTATACACCAGTAGCAATATGTTTTTTTTTTTATAGTTTAAGGATAAAAAATCTTTTTAAGGTTTTTTTTTGTTCACATCATTCAATGAGACACAGAAATTTCTCTGGAGTCAGATAAGAATATGATGCTTTCAACTCGGACGTACGAGAGAGGTCAATGATAATCGCGTTATAGAGGTCACTTGTTGTATTTTTTTCTATCACCATTCGTTTTTGTCAGGTCTCGATAAGCTTATAGTGCTTATTACCAGTCAATCTGTTATTTACACAGCCGGGAAACACAATTCCATTCAGTTTTACCAGTCAGACTATATCATATTAAAAACATTTAAAAATTAATTTACTATTTTTCTCGAGTAATGGGTAAAGGGATTTTTATTTGTTAAAAAAATTGCCATGTCATTTTTTTAAATGGAGAAAAAAAAAATGTTCAACTCTTAAAAAATCTTTGCGATTATTTTGACTGAATTAAATTGATGAGTTTGCTTGAACTCCCACGTAGTTAAAAGTTTACGATAGTGAGCCCTTTGATTATCTCCAAGCCCTTTGAGGCCGACCCGAGGATTTTATTAGACATAAACACGAAAAAATCCGGAAGCTTTAGCTTTGAAATAAGCTGTCTAAGCGTGTCATAATATGTAGAGGCGAAGGACGTACGGGAGCGCGTGAGAGGGACAAGGGGAGAAATAACAGAGGGACAAAAACGCTGATGCTCTCAGTGAGAGACGCTTGGAGAGCCCAATAGGTGTAAGCTGATGGCGGTTGCAAATGAAAGACATATAGCGAGAGTCGTTGTCCAAGTCCGCTGACCGTGGAGATAACGCTCTGACCCGTTGCCCGTGCTACTCTGCCACATGAATGCCATCACTGTCTGGATACTGGATATCCCTACTATCTAATACGCTGTAAGCAACTACACTAGTAGCCGCAAATCCCCCTGTTTTGTCCGCCGCCGACCCTCGTGTGTGCCCAAGTGCTGTATATTTTTCTTATTTAGCCTCACGAAATTACTTCTTTTTCAGATTCTATCGATCAGATTAGGCTTCCCGAGGTTCTCGACAGACTTCAACCACTGCTTGACCATCGGCAAGTCGATGCAAGGTTTACCAATTGTCATGGACGTGAGTACATCTGCGGAAAGGAGGCGGCGTGTCGAAGTTTTGCCAACAACACGTCCCACTGCGTTTGCCCGCACGATTTGTCCACTCCTACCAACGATCTCAAGTGTCCTGTTCGCTTAACTGGTAGGTTAATTCTAGCAAAGGGGGGTGTTAATTTTTTCGGGGGCTGTTTAGACACTAATACAACTATAAAAAAAATTTTTATCGCGAAAGCAAAACATTTAACACTATATTCTATGACTTTTTCTCATGAATTTCGGGTTTAAGGGTGTACCATGGTCTTTAAAACGATGGCAGAGGGTTGTAAATTTTTTTGGGGGCTCTTCAAACTCTAATGTAACTATGAAAAAAATGTTATTACAAATTAAAATATTTAACACTATATTTCATAATTATTTCTCATAAATTTGAGGTTTGAGATTTATTTATTTATTTATTAGTACCACTAACGCCTCGGCCTATACACAATATAATTCCACCGACGGCCAACGCAACAAATAGCACAACTCAACTCCCCGATGCCGAACAAGTGAGTTGGTTAATTTATATTTTACCTGCTTAATCTTGAGTCATTAATTTTATATATACTTAATAACGTAGGTAGATGGATCACATCACGACAGAATTGCCGAGGGAATCGGAGTTGCTGTGGCATCGCTCGCACTCATTGCGATTCTCGCAATTTTATTTCTTCTCTGTCGGCGGAAATGCTATGACAGAAGATTAAAACGTAAAGCACTGGAGGTAAGTGTTTAAAGTACGGCATAAACGTGACTAATTAACTCGGGGAAATTTGGTAATTCCTTGAATTTACAGGTGTCACCGTTGAATTTAAAGTCGAGTATCTTATTGCCAAATAAATATGCTCCTAATCCACAATACTTTGGATGTACGCCGCCAGATGTTCCAATTTTGCGGCGTGACCACTTGGAATTTTTATTTGATATTGGTGAAGGCTGCTTCGGCAAGGTTTACAAAGGTAGGGATAGAGATGAAGGGAGAAATAATAATGGAAAAAAGTGTTGGAAATGATGTTGCTAGAGGTTGCACACTGTTAATTAATCACATTTTGCTCTTAAGGTGAACTTGGTCGTGGTGAGAGCAAGGAGATTGTCGCGGTTAAAGTCCTCAAAGAGTCGGCGTCACGTGAAGCTGAGGAGGACTTTATGCGAGAAGTGGAAATAATGTCGACCTTTCGTCACAAGAATATACTATCGCTGCTGGGAGTTGTTTTGCGCGACGCTGGCAACAGTCCTTGGATGGTCTTTGAGTATATGCACTATGGAGACTTGGCTGAAGTTTTGCGGGAAAACTCGAAACAATTGAGAAACCCCACACCGGGTCTGCAACCACTAACTAAGGTTCAATAAATATTTTATTATCATATTTTTAGGGCGAGAAAATTTTTTTAACAAACTGAAATTCATATCACGTTTTTTTGAGTAGAATTAACTATAACTATGAGTTTTAGAATGTTTGGGTGAGATAAGAAAAAAAAATTTTTTTTTTGAAATTTTATAAAGGGTATACCCCTTGGAAATCTCACGATTTTCGTGATTTTTTTCAGTTTTTTGCTGATAACTCGATAACCATGTGAGATATCGTAAAATATCATTATAGTTAAATAATCAGGGAATAAATTACCTACAAAAAACGTATAATAAATTTTTTCATATCTCCCTTAGTTTCCAAGATATAATGATTTTTTTGAAATTTTGATTTTTCAAAATATCTCGAAAACAAGTCAAAATATCAAAAAATTTTATTCTACATTTTTTATCGAAACAAAAATTATCTATTATTTGATTCGTATAACATTTTTTGATATCTCCAGTAGTTTCCGAGATATCGGCAAAAAACTGACAAATCACGAAATCTGTAAAGGATACCCCTTTGAAAAATTTATGAAAAAAAAAAAAATTTTGTTTTTATCTTAACCATACGTATTAAAATTTATTGTAACTCGACGAGACAACTAATTTAAATTAATTTTTGGTAAATATAATGAAATAAAAATAATTAAAATGCATATAAAATTTAACAGACTGACGTGCACTGGATTGCAATACAAATTAGTTCTGGTATGGCTTATCTCTCCGCTCAGCGATTCGTCCACCGAGATTTGGCCTGTCGTAATTGCCTCGTTGGATTAGATTTAGTGGTAAAGATTGCTGACTTTGGAATGTCAAGAGATGTATATACATGCGACTACTACAAGGTGATAAAAAAAAATTCTTTAAATAGATAAAAAATATATATTTACTTAGTCAACAGATGAATCATGTATTTATCTACAGATTGGGGGCTCCCGAATGCTGCCTGTTCGTTGGATGTCACCTGAGAGTGTAATATACGGTCGATTCACCCTCGAAAGTGACGTCTGGAGCTTTGGTGTTGTCTTGTGGGAAGTTTACACCTACGGAAAACAGCCCTACTACGGCTTTAATAATGAGGAAGTCGTGAAGCTTATTCTGCAGGGTATTCGACTCATTCCTCCGGAGGATTGTCCGCCATTTGTCGTGAGGATCATGGCGCAGTGTTGGCAATTGGAGCCCGGGGATCGACCCCGCTTCTCTGAAATTCTTGACATTCTCGAGAAAGCTCATCACGGCATTGAAAAGATTAATGAGAGAGGAAGTTTGCCACGACCACCGCAAGGTCCTGTGACAATTAAATCACCCGATGCTCTTGACTCGGAGGGATATCTCGTGCCAGCTCCTGTACCAACACGAGAATATTTACAACCACTTCCGCCCGTTATTTCAATTTAAACCAACGCACTCCAAAGTCACAGATAAGATTTTATTTTAATATTAAATTCATTTTTTTTTCTCAGTTGAAAATCATAATTTTCTTTAATTTTGAATTTTTTTTTTTCGTTTTTTTTTTTATTAGTGATGCTTAAAATTAACTGAGAAAAAAAAATCATAAAATTCATGATTTGATTTTTTTTATGATAAAGTATTCAATTTAAAATTGAATTTTTATCATTCAATGTAAATATTTTATTTTAATGACAATTTGAGTACAAGATTTTTTTTAATAATTTTTTTTTTTTCAACGTTATATTTAATGAATTTTAACAGAGTAAGTTGGTATTGCATCGCTAGTATTATTTATAGTGATAATTTAAAAGAGATGAAAAAAAAAATGCCAATTTCAAAAAATGATCGACATATTTTTTTGTCTTGTTTTTCTTTTTTTATTTTCTCTCAATATATCGATGTTGTTTTGAAGTTTCACACGGAAAAAAAAAAACATTTGACTGACGCCAGAGAGAGACGTTCGTATCGTGAACCTTCAAATGTTTAAAGTAAAAAAAAAATATATTAGTAATAGTAATAAAAAGAAATAAAAATGTACGATTATCGGGTTTTACTGTCAACAAGATTTCCTCAAAAATTGTGGAGAATTATAAATGAGTGTCGAACAGGAGCCATACGTTGGAGTACAAATGGCACAACGATTTTACTGGATTATAAAAAATTCCACGACGAATATTTACATCCGTGTCATTCAATTTTTAAGACCAGCAACATTACAAGTTTTATTCGTCAATTAAATTTGTACGGTTTTCGTAAAGTTACATCGCATAATCGTGATCCAGCGTGTAACGCTCGTAATCCAGATGTTCATGAATTTTTACACGATAATTTTCATCGAGATCGCGCCGAACTTTTGGGCCGAGTTTGCCGCAAAACTGCAGGCAAATCGACAAAACATTGTGAACGTCCCAGGAGACGTGGAATTATCGTAAAATACGGAGGAACACGAGGACTAACACGATTACAACGATGCCAGGTTAATTTATTTTATAAACTTATGATTCAATAAACTCACAAAATAGATAATAAAATTTTTATCTTCTAGATTGCTCTAAAAAAAGCCCTTGAAGAAGCTGTGGAAGAATATAGGCAAAAAAAACTCTACGAGGAAGCGTTAAATTTGATGAAGCACGAAGGTTAATTGATAATAATCGTAAAATAAATAATATATATGATAAGACTTGAGGAAAACATAACCTTGATGCTCTGGGCAAAAGAAAAAAAAATCTCCGACAAACAAGAATCTCTTTCATTCAATGTCATATTTAATTAATTGGCAATTAATCTATCCGCGTTATTTCAAAGCATCAATCATAAATTAAATATTAAGACTATATACTGCTGATTATATTTTTTTGCAGATGACAGGATTGGATTCAAGCACTTCACTATTTCCCGAAATAGCCGATACGATTGATTCGACAATGCAAAGTATAATTAGGTTGTTATAAAATACAAATTTCAAGAGTTTAAGTTGTTTAAATTAAAAAAACACTCGTTATCATCGTTTAAAAGTATATTATTGTATCACAAATAATGTTTATTGTTTTTTTTTTCGTTATAATCGTTGAATTTCACTGTAAAACGGAGTGTTCTCGCCGCGGAAAACATGCCTCACGTTTTCACACACAATACAGTTATATATAAAACACCTATACATATATATAACGTCTCGAGGGGGCCTGAGAGTATAACGAAGTAGTCTTCATCATACACATGAAAATGATTTTTATTACAAAAAAAAAAAGATTTAAACAGGAATATTGTCTATAAATTCATGATTTTGAGGTTTGAGTACTGTTGAATTTTATGTACAAATAAATCAAATGCTAAAATGATGGATTATTATAAAATGGCAATAATAAAACGATGGACTGTTGGGGTTTTTTTTTGTACAGTTGATATTCTGAGGGAATTTCAGCTACGAAAACTATTAAGAAATTTAGTTGTTTGTTGTAGGCGCGATCGAAGAGTCCAACAACTTCGTTCAATACTTTGTCGAACATTTTCTGCTATTGCATTATCAATCTCACTACTTTTAACATCTAGACCAGTTCGAACTGGCCGTTTTTCCAACTGTAGCAGCACATTTTCAAGCTGCTGAGTCTTTTCAATGAGCAAACTACACATTTTCGTCCAATCCTGTAAATGAAAAATGTTATTAATGTAAAAAAAATTTAATTTCTCAAGAATTAACTTGATATGCTTACCTGAAGTCCTTCAGAGGCTTCTGAAGAAATTTCTTTATTTGATTTTTTTCTGTTTTTCCGGTTAGTTATCTGAGGATACGATTGGCTGGCACAGACCATGCACATGGCGCCCAAAAATGCCAGAGTTTCACCGCACGTAGCAGCTCTCAGGAAGAAATCTTTGTAGGACACGGGTTTGTCATCGGGCGGCATTGGAATTGGAGCAAGGCATGGCAACTCGCGTATAGCCGCAATACAGTCGGAATCAGGTTTAGAAAATTGAGCAAATGAGTCAGCAAGTCGTGCAATGGCAATCAATTGTTCCGAATTGTAGGCTTCACGTAAACGCTCGACTCCGTCCAATGGAACGAGAATATTTTCAACACGAACACGCTTTTCAGCTGTCTCAAATTTCGCCAAACACATGGGGATACGGTCATCCTGAAGATAGCGCAGCTCCATGCTCAGTTTGATCAACAGCGACGAGGATTCACGTTCAGCCGTGGCGGCAATTATTCTTAGGATAAGATTGCGGGCAGCGAGCAGCTCCAGCATGCACACCCGTGTATCCTCGTACCGCCGTGGATCTGGACTGTCGGTTAGTGGCTCCCAACCGACGACAACCTCGAGATCTCGATTATCCCGCAGAAGACCCCACCTTATCGAGTCCTCGTGCGGCTGGACTCTCATTGTCGCCAGTGTATCGGTCAGCGACTTGATACTGTCACACCAACTGAGCTCCAGCAGCATTTTATCAACGGTTGACGTGGCAAAATGCAACGAATTATCCAGTCGTTCACGTAGATCGACAAATTCTTGAATTTTGACGAAACTGCCGTACTTGTAGGCAAATGTCAACCGCTCAGCACTCTAAAAAATGAATGATTTTAAATGAGGTAAATTTTTTTTAAGGTTTTTTCTTTACTTACATGTTTGTAATTTGTTACGAAAAATTTGACAGCCTGATCGAGAGCACTGGCAGCCCCAGATAAATGGCCGAGTGGTGCTAAAAGTGGCACATGTAAATAACCAAGCGAATCTAGTTGAATTTGCTTAGCATCCAGAAGTGAGAAGACAAGATCTGCAGCTCCTATAAGACCAGCTTCAAGGTAAACACGAGTGAGAATTATTTTTAAATGGAAGTTTGCAGGACTCGTGGATAGAGCTATCTCCAACAAAACTATCGCCCTAAAATACAGATATTTTTATTAATACCTACGTAAAATAAGGTTGAGTTTATTTGTTTACCTGTAGAGATGGGCAGCATCATTGGTCTCAAACCACATTTGAAGCAAGAGATGACTTGACAAGAGAGCGTATGAGTCGAAAGGCGCAAAATCCGTGGGTAATCTCTCATCCGCCGGACACAAGTCGACGCCTTTGGTGTAAAGATCACACAGCCTATCAACCAGGGCCTTCCGTGCTGGCAGATCGGCGTATGGAGGATGATGCAGTCCACAAATTCGACGCAATTGTTCGAGGTGAATGTGCCTGAGCATTTGATCGGTCGATTTTGGATCAGAGTCTGCAGCCAGTCCAACGTCCTCGCCGATACCCTGGAGAAGTTCGAGCTGCTCGTCGTCATTTAAAAGATGCAAGTACAATTTTAGATCGGCGACTGTGCAGCCCTTGTTGCCAAATTTCTCAAAGTATTGACGCATGAGTTTGACGGGCTCCATGATACCGCGGAGGCTTGTATTGCTCATGCCCACGCGTTTCAACAGCTCAAAACGTGCTAAATGCGGAGCACGAGCTTTTCTTCCACCTGCCTCGGCAATCTCATCGAGAAATTCCAGACACTCGCTAGGCTGCTGGTGCTCCAAAGCTGCACTCAAGTAATTCAAGTAGTGAGACCAATTATCGTTGTCATCGGTAATCAGTACTTTGAAGGCATCAGTGGCCTCTTGCCAACGTTTCAGCTGCAGTAAAAGCGCTGCTTTACGCTGCGAAACTCCGGAAAGACGTGAAGCCAGGGAACCAGACAAGACTTTCAAGACTTCCTCGTTTTTTCCCTGAAGTTCGAGGATCATGATGTATAACTGGACCTCAGGCTCGGCTTCCAGCTTTCCTTCATTCACCAATTTCAATACCTAAGGGCGTTTTCATCAGTTAATGTCTGTTTTTATGTTGAGAACGATTAAAAAGAATTATTTGCAACATACCATTCTCTCGGCCAAAGGTAATATGATATTCTTAGCTAATTTTTCCTCGGCCTGAATGGCCTGCATCACCACACTCATGACGGCCCAGAAGTAGTAGGGATTCTTTGGCTTCAACTTGTACAGAGCCAATGCTGTTTGTTGTTGTTTTTTAAAATCACCCAAACGTACGTAAGACATGAATAAATGAGTTAAAACTTCCTCATTGTTTGGGTCGGCCTTGGCTGCTGCTTCGTAAACCTCACTGATTTTCTCCGCTGCAATTGAAATGATTTTTTAGGAGGAAATTTGACAGAGTGTTTTGGTTAGGGTAAAATTCAGTGGTGAATTCATACGTTGGTGGATCTCCTTGTAGCAAATACTCATTGCCTGGAGCGTTGGATCTTCACATGGC
Organism: Macrocentrus cingulum; assembly: GCA_002156465.1. Classification (NCBI taxonomy): domain Eukaryota; kingdom Metazoa; phylum Arthropoda; class Insecta; order Hymenoptera; family Braconidae; genus Macrocentrus; species Macrocentrus cingulum. The sequence continues at coordinate 91,373 of MVJL01011495.1, read as the reverse complement.
ACTTCTGATCTCACTTTATCCATGATAACCTGACACTCATCCTCCTTGCCCAGTCGCAGCAAAGCCAGAGCTTTGAGCACTCGAGCACACTGGTTTTGTGGCTGTTTTTTCAGCACTTTTTCTGCCTCCTGCAGTGCCTTTTTATTATTCCCATTGTCTAACCAATCTGAAAAAAATTTTTATTTTAACAGTGCCTTGTTACATAACCTCCAACACCGGTGCTATCGTCTCGCGCTATCGAGTTTATCGGGTTATTGAATATGAGTATTTTAGGGAATCTTATTAGTTTGTAATTTTATACCGTAAATTGGCCGCATACGACGTTCATTCACTGTACTATCCACCTGAGCCTTTGACGCCATCGTATTATTAGCACCACAATTTATTTCAAACATACAACATTCTTCCGGGCACGGGAGATTGCGGAAGATCGTCTCGTGGACTTGATAATCAAGTGGGGGGGAAAACCACATGAAAACATCTGATCGGGTTTATTAGGTTTGCTTTCTACGTTTGCCCTTGTGCCAGGCTTTTTTCTAGTTCCTTCGACTCGTTTAATTATTTGAGTATTGTGTTCCTGTAAATAATAAAAAATACATTTATTATTTTGTTGAATATCACTCAAATATTCAAGGTAATTTGCAAAATTTTCATTTTTTTGTCAGCATCAACAAACGACAATATTATCGGCCATCTTGATTAATCGCGCGCATCCAAATGGCGGTGATTTCAAGTAATTCGCATGTGTGTGATTATTTTCAGATATTTTTCTGTTGATGACGGATACACTGAAACCAAAATTAATTTGGATTGAAAATCGATGCTATCGATTTTGTGACAGTAATCCTTGGTCACAGGAAAACGATTTAGAACCTTATCAGGAAGATTATCAAGAAGATTGTGACAATATGAGCGACAACGGTGTTTTCGAGTGTGAGCAGATGTACAATGGGAAATATAAACATGAATTTTCCGTGCCCAAGTAGGTTTTTTTCACTAGAATTAATTCAGAAGACGTGAATAAAATTTAATTTTTTATTTTACAGAGCTTTTTATGGAATAATTGTGGGATTCAAGGGATCGACGAAAAAAACAATTGAATCTGATACCAAAACTACAATCAAGGTACCAAGACCGGATGCACACGATGAAATTATAAGTAATTACTTTTTAATTATTCCTCTATTTTAATTTGTAAAAAAATATTTATCGTTTTTTATGTTTGCTCGATTTTTTTTTTTAAGTTGAAAAATTTTCGTGATAAAAGCGTTAGACATGCGTACATACATACGCATTTTTTTAGGCAATTAAATGATCTTTAAAATGGGCCATTAATAATTATTTTAACCGGATTATTTGCGGAGATATCGCGCGGAGAGACGCAACGTCTCTCCGCGCTTTATCTCGGTAACTACTTGAGCTACAATTATCTTAGGGTGCTCATTTTGTAGGGAATTAAAATAGCTTCCAATATGATAAGAGGTATTATTATTAAATTCCGCTTATTTCAGACGCTACAGGCGAATAACTAAAAAAAAAAAAATTTGGACATTAGTTAAAAACTTGAAATTGAGGTATATTAATTGATTAACTTTTTTTTCTTATAGCAATTACTGGATTCGATCAAAGTGGAGTTCGATCATGTCGTCAGCGAATCGAGCTTTTGATGGAAAATTCCAGAAATAAAATAAGATTCACACATTTCGTGTCTATTCCACTGAATACTGATCCAATAATCAGTAAATTTGAGGAACTTAAAAATGAAATTTTAAGTGATCCGGATCATGAATCAAAGGGAATTATAGAAGATATATTTGTGAATAAAAATAAATTGCATTTGACAATAGGAATGCTTCGCTTGCTGAGTGAAAAAGAAAAAGAAGAAGCCATGGAGTTTTTAACCGAATGTGTGAACGAGGTGATCAAGCCGCTTTTGAATAAAAATCGTCCGTTGATCATTAAAGTCCAAGGATTAGAGTGTATGAATGATGATCCATCGCGAGTTTCGGTTTTGTATGCAAAAGTACTGGAAAATCCTGTTCTTCAAGAGATGGCCAATAAAATCTTTGCTTTTTTCATTCAAAAAGGTAAAATAAATTAATTCTGCGATTAAAAACATTGATAATTAAACATAATTAATTTTAATTTCAGGAATTATGAGTATTGAACGCACGGAAAATGTAAATTTGCACATGACTCTGATGAAAATAAGTAAATTAAATCGAAAACAGGATAAACCAAAGGATGCTCCACGAGCACAGCCGTTTAATGCCACAAAATTATTTCAGGTAAAATATCATAAATTTTTAGCAATAACTGTTATTAATCATTTCATATTATTTGCAGAATTACAAAGATTATTATTTTGGTGAGGTTGAATTAAATACAATTAATATCTCAGAGATGTCTTCAGCGGAAGATGGTCAATATATTACTCTAAAAAGTGTAGATTTACTTGCATAAATTGTCGTACGCACCTTGAAACAAATGTAATGCCACTGATACACGGTGATATCTGTCGGAAAAAGGTAATTTGTCTAGAATGACCTAAAAATTAATCCTCTAATTATTTGGTAAAACCCGTTTTCGACTTTAGATTAGTCTACCACCATGATACATGAATTTCGTGGGACCACGACAATCAGTTGAATTAATTTTCCCCTCAACTAACCCAACAAAGTTTATAACAATATCAATTATTTACAATTTACATTATTTCTACACTCTTCATGTGTATAATAAAAAATTATAAATTGTAAATATCTGTATTTTCTATTCAATTTTATGACTTACACTTCTGTACGAATTTTCAAAGATAAGTCAGACAGTTATCAAAGAAATCACGAAACGCAGAGATAGTTCATGGACACTAGTTTGAAGATAATGAAAGAAATAGTGGGGTTTACTGCAGGTATATAAAGCCCAAGGCATTTTGCGTAACTAAATCTGTGACTAACATTGTTCTCCTTGAAGCACACCTAAATAACGATGTTTGTTCGATTTTTATTCGCTCTCAACTGGGGAATAGCGTCTATAAACTGCCTGCCAACACCGGGCGACAGTGAAACTCCGAGTAAACCAGTGGACCCTGCCATCGATGACGGCTTTCTTCTCGTGTTTCCGCACCTGGACAAGCATCCACGGCGGAAATCGGGCCTGGAGACGGGCAAACGCGTGGCCAACTGGACGGAGGAGTCGGGAGTGAACCCCGAGGAGCTTGGAGACTACATCGAGGGTGACATGATCAATACAAAAAGCCTGGGGAAGAGTGGATTAAGATCGAATCATTACCGCTGGCCAGGAGGCGTCGTTCCCTACCGCATCGGCAGCGAATTCAGTAAGAAAAACTTCGTCAGTGTGGTTTTCAAGCATTTCTCATAATTGACGACTGATTTTTCAGGTGGTGTGAGTAAAAAATTGATCATGCAGGCGATCAACGAGTTCCACAAGCACACATGCATCCGATTTGTGCCTCAAACCCACCAGGAAGACTATGTGTACATTATGGGAACTGATTCCGGCTGCTACAGCGAGGTTGGACACCTGACGGGCATTCAAACCGTTAATCTGCAGATTCCCGCGTGTGTAACACTCCTAGGGACTGTCATACACGAGCTCATGCACACAATAGGCTTCATCCACGAGCACAACCGCGATGATCGTGATGATTACGTCAATATTATGTGGCCGAACATCCGTCGTGGTGAGAATCGAGCACTGAAAAATATTTAAATGTATTTTTAATCGACTGAATTTATTCGGTAGATTATAAAAATAATTTTGACAAGTATGAGCGAGGATTTACTTACGATTTTAAAGTCAAATATGACTATGATAGTGTGATGCACTACAGCGCCAACACCTTTAGTGTCAATGGACAGTCGACAATTCTACCCAAGAACAAAAAGGTACGACAGGAAAGTCATTTTTTGTCTGTTTTATTTGATATTATTTTAATTAAATTTTTTAGGTCAATGTAAAACGGCTTGGACAGCGTAAAGGCTTCAGTCCGAGTGATTTGAAAAAAATTAATCGCATGTACAGATGTGATTTACCACCAGCAGAACGTGAAAAAAGATTGCAGTCCGAGAAAAAGGCAATTTTTTTGTATCAGTGCTTCACTGATGTGGATTGTCTGACAAGCCAAATTGGAAATGAGCTGAATTTAAAGGATGAAGTAAATTCTGAAATTAGCGATTAGCTACTATAAAGATATAATTGAGTTTTATAGGAAATAGATTTATATGACAGCTCTCTACACATCACAATTTTCTAGGCGTAATAATTTTCTGGATCAGTTGATGATTTAATTTTTCGCTCGTATTCACTATATTAATAAAGCATATTTGATGAATAATTAAATTATTCGATAATAATTAAATGGTCGCGCTATTTTTATTTTTTTTATTCCCTTGGATCTTGAACAGATGGGATTAAAAGGCTGAAAAAACAGGGGGCAAAAAAATACCTATTTTGCAATTAGTTTGATAATAATTTTTTTTCCGCGCAGCTCTGTCAGCAGTGGAAAAGGCAGAAATGATAAACAATTTCATCAACCAATAAAGCAGATAGGATAAAAAGTGCATATAGTTTATACGCTACAGGTGCGTCGTATAATTTATCAGCTGGTTTTACTGCCACTGTTTATCATTTTATTGGAGTGCAAAAAAATCTAAACACGAACTGCACGCAATGGTCACGTTATCGCTTTCATTTTCATAGAAGTATACATGTAGCTGTCTTCAACCGATCACATGAGCGATTTCAAGTAGACGTATGTATCTACCTATTTTGCAACAGCCCGAGATTGTAATCGTATAAACACTTGGACACGTAGTGTCGTTGTTGATTGCATCTGACGTTGATTCATGGATCCGTCTGTAATGCAACATTTAGGCATCCTACGGATTATGCAGTTAGTTTTACGCAGGTTGTCTATCCATAACACCCTTATTGCCTTAAAGGACAATCGATCACCAATCAACATAACCTGATATTTTTGTTTACAGAAGCACGGGAGATCACGACTCAATGAATCTCTACGACCCAATCACGGAGGATGCTTCATCGCCACCGAAAATCGCTGCTGCACCTCTGAGTATCTCCAAACTCAATGTCCGTATGATTTTCTATAAATTTATTAAACAAATTTTATCTGATAATTTCGTGTTGGCAGGCCAATGAGATAAGCTCCTTGACAAAGCAAGCATGCGGTTATGCCAATGCCGAGTCGGAAAAGAACGTTTCCGTCACGAGAATGGTCCAAAAACGAGAATTGGGCCAGGCATTCAGTACAGGTCAACGATGTAAAATGGGAAATACTTTTCTACCGAATAAAATGACTAAAGTGGCGAAATACAAAAGCCGAGCATTTTGTGGGTCCTATTCAGCGGATGGAAAATTTCTTCTGACTGCTAGTCAAGGTAATTTTAAACTCTCCTGTCATTTATTTTAGTTATTTCCGTGTTTATTCATCCCATACAGATCATATCCTACATCTGTATCACACGCAGGACGGCAAATTTACCGAATTCAAGAAGATTTACCCGCAAAATATCTCCTGGAGTATTTTAGACACTGCTTTTAGTCCGGATGGGAACTATATAGCATACTCGAGCTGGTCCGACAACTGTAAGTTCACTAAAAAAATTATTTAAACCTGAAAATAGTTGTAAAAACGCCTGACTAATATTTATTTCAGTGATTATATGTTCCATTTATGATGATCCCAGTCATCAAGAAGTTCTTCCGCTTGGACCCACTGGCATGGGACGATTTTCCGTATTCTCGCTGCGTTTTTCCAACGATGGCAAAGAAATTGTGGCAGCGGCCAACGATGGATGTTTGTATATTTACGATCGGGAGTGTCATCAACCTGGAATCAAGATTGATGGTCACTCGGACGACGTGAATGCCGTGGCGTTCGCGGACGACACTTCGCAAATTCTCTACAGCGGCGCGGACGACGGCTTGTGCAAGGTTTGGGACCGGCGAACGCTGAACGAGTCAGACCCGCATCCTGTGGGGGTTTTGGCCGGTCACATGGACGGAATTACGTACGTGGATCCTCGTGGGGACGGCCGATATCTCCTCACCAACAGCAAGGACCAATCTATCAAGCTCTGGGACGTTCGAGCTTTTTCGAGTCGCGAGGCCATTTCCAACGCTCGGAAAGCCGTCATCAAACAGGATTGGGACTACAGGTGGCACACTCACGTACCCCAACAACGTCGGTAGTCATCTGAAGGTATTTAAGTGCCCCGGTAGAAGCTGAAATTAATTATTTTTTCATTTTACAATCACAGTCTATAATTCTACAACGCTACTCGAGGGAGATTCGAGTATTATGACTTACAAGGGGCACATGGTAGTACAGACACTCATCCGCTGCCATTTTTCACCTGCGGCAACCACTGGACAGAGGTATATTTACACTGGATGCGGACACGGGAGAGTCTTGAGTGAGTAGTGAATTATTTTTGCGCTGGAAAATGTTTTTTTATCGTATTTTTCATTCCAGTTTATGATCTTCTGACCGGGACAATTGTCAGGTTGCTAGCCGGACACGAGGGATGTGTTCGGGACGTCAGTTGGCATCCCTATCACCAAGAAATTATTTCAACTTCAGTAAGTTTAGTGTTTCAATTTATTTCCAGGAGATATTAATTTTTTTGTATTTACTTATCAGTGGGATGGAGTGATAGGATGCTGGCGTTATTCACCCATAAATGGAAATGATTCCGACTGTTGTGGGTGATCAGTTATATTATCTATATTTTAATTAAATTTTTTTGTTTGTTTGTTATAATATTTACTACAGAGGAATCGCGGTTATTTATATTAATTCAAGGGAATAAATGCACAGTTTAGACAACAAAAGTGCAACAATTTAGTTTTCCTTGACTTTCTCATGATCGTGGATGAAAAATAAAATAATTCAACATAATTTTGATTAATCAAACATAAATAATAATTTTTTCTAGTCTTATTGTCACGTAAAATTACTGATTTGCCCTTTTTTCACACAATTTCTGCAAGATATGACAATATTCCGGAATTAATGGCAACGGAAATGATAATTCTCAAGAAATAGAAGAAAATAATTAAACTATATTGAGGCAAAAAACTCATTCGTATAGATTAGAAATTTTTTAAAATTGTACTCCGACATTTTCGATCTATTAGATTATTTTTTATCGATGTAATGATTTCATAACTATTGAGTTTTGTAGTGCAACAGTGATGAAAATTTATAATTGTATTTTAAAGCTCTTACTTCTGAAGCCAGATAAAGTAACGATCCAATTGGTTTAGCCTGCAGGTAATAGAATTGGTTGGAAACCTTATGTACACAGTTTTGTGTTATGAAATATGACAAAAAAAAAAACAAGAAAAAGTTGAAGATACAATCTTAATTGATGTTGCCAATTAAATGCAGTAATTAGTTGGAATGTGTTAGCCACGATAAAACACGAAAATGAAATTATATATCCCACTTAGTGAGCAGTTATATGACATAAAAAGCGTGCCAATGCCACTATAAATTGGCTCGTACACGTGCACTATGCCATGTTCGATGTCTTCCCGTGACTGACCTCCGTAATTACAGAATATGATCAGTCAATCGCACACATAATTATACCCAAGTCGGTCCACGCGATGCTGACATATATTTCATACATTCCACAATTAACGCAACAACAAACAACAACAAAAAAATTCAGTAGCTCGTTAAACCGTCGACATATTGAATGTCAATCTTGTCAAAATTATTCCAGTCATAGAGTAATATCTTAAATCACTTATAGCGAGTAAATATTTGACATACAGAGCCTCGAAATTGACAGGCGCAATCATGCATTGCCAAGAAAAATGCGAGCGATATTCTTGAAAAAAGGTAAATTTTTTTTATTCAATTATTTGTCTGATGATAAATATAATTTTCCATACTTTCAGGTGCAGCTTGGAGTACATGCAACATGCGTCAATTTTGCAATGATCGTATAATTTATCTGATGGAAATATTCACACGGAGAGTGCACGCGCACACGTTTGGCCACACAAGTTCTCCAACTAAACATCTTGGGATATTGTCAAGGTCATTGTATCTGCACCGTATTAAATGCAATGGGTACTTTTATTATGAAGCCGTGTGTCGATGGGGTATATAATTCTCCCAGTCGATAACGACTAAGTCAGATTAGTGTCCGCTCTCGCTGCTTCAGAAAACTTTGAGGTCTCTCCCATCAGTCGTGTATTAGACATTGTTATTCTCAGATCTAAAACTTTACTTGACAATTATTCTGTCTAAACAATTCAAAACTCATTGACAATTTCACGCCTTTGACCTCAATGATTATTTTTATGACAGTTGTTAATTATAACATTATTTACACTTAAAGTCTAGGCAGACAAAGTATACTCTTATCTTATCGGTAAATATATTTAACGATATCCAACTAATCATTTTGTGCTACATTTCATAATTCTGCAAGCAATAGCAAGTGTAACAAAGTCTTTGAACGATCGGCTGGAAAGTTCTAGTGATAAAATGTCAAGAAGAAATGCCGTTCCCATCATCTACACTCGTGGAACACACTATGAAATCGGATTTGACATCGTAAGTGTATCGTATTACAAGTCTCGAGTTGTTATATTAATCTTTAGTGACAGCTGATGGCTTTTTTTTTAATTAAAACAGCATGTAGATCAAGTGAAATAAATTCCGTCTCAGGTGTGCATGTATAGATTATTCTCTATAACAATATGTCACGTTGAAAGAGAAAAAAATCGCGCAATTTAATATTAATCAATGTTTTAGTCTAATGAAAATGCATGAGTTGGAACTAGTCACGTGGGCTTGAATTACGAGACACGTTCATCGATTTATTGTAATTAATATTCAGTTTGACAATATCAGATAAATCTCGGTATGTTGTAATGCTGAACAAAGACTTGTTTTACTTATTTCAGGGTCGAATTTTTGCCCAGCTCATCAAGGATCATTTAAACAGATTTTCTCCGCTTAATGACACCTATATTCCGGCGTACAAGACCAAGGAAGGAAGGAAAGTCTACGAGGATACTTTGCAGTGTGTGAAGCGTCAATTCCCGCAGTATGTCCGGGAGATTGAGGGAACTGCCGATGGAGCAAATGTTCCGTTTTACAAGGTTTTTACTATATCAATCCAAAATCTATCGACAATCACGTCGAGCAAAATTTTCACACGTTATCATATTTTTTGCGGGAAGAAAGTATGACTTTTCAGACCTCAACCTAGGGCGGAAAATAAGGCTTTTTGAGCCTTTTTCCTGACATCTGGCCTCTCAGATTTTTTCAGGGCAGAAAGTACCACATTTCTGACCGCATTCTAGGCCGGAAAATACCATGTTCCGCCCTGGGCGGAAAACACCGTATTTCCAATTTTTTTTTATTTGCAATGTAAAAAAATTTCAAATCTTGAAATTAATGTTCTAAAGGAGAATTGTATGTTTTTTTTTTTTTAGTGACGATAAAAACAGTGAATAATCACTGCGTGATTATTATCGTGGCACGTAATAATTTTTGTATAACCTTGATGTCGCTACATTAATGCTAAGTTTAATTCCGAATATTGCAGCTATTTCTGCTACATCTCGATGACATTGTGCCGAATGTGGCTTACGGCGGGGCAAGCAGCACGAAACAGCCAGTCGGGTGTTCCAGCGTTGTTTGCAATTATCCTGGTCAGGTATGACGAGTATTTTTCAATGAGTTAAATCTCCTACAATAGTCCAGGAAAATTGCAGGAAATTCTTGGACACAACGAGGACGCACTGGCAGAGACTTTGAATCACTGGTACATCGTGAGTGCCCACGTGGTTGAGGCTGGATTCCGCGAAGAAAAATTTTCTTCACTCAGCTATGCAGGCTATCTTCCTGGCTACACAATGGGCTATAATTATCACGGATTGGTTTTCAGTATTAACACTCTGAGTGCCAAGACCTTGAGATCCGGAAAAACACGTATAAGAATGATTCCTTTCTCTGATGTTGATTTTTATCTTTTGTCGATTGTTTTATTTGTATAATCGATTTATTGCTCCTTTCAGCTCGGTATTTTTTGACCCGCGCACTTCTCGGTGTTACAAACTTCGTACAGGCCCAGCAAACATTGAGAAATAAGGGATACGGCGCGGCTGAAGGCTTTTCCGTCAACATGACCTTCCTCGATCAAGAGGGAGATCGAATGTTTCACAATGCCGAGGTCGGTCCTGTCGAAGCAGACTCTAGTGAATCTCAACTCAACATTCTAACTGCCAGCCCGGGCGAAAACTTTTCTCATTGCAACAAGTAAGCGGCAATTACTGTATTAACAATCATCCGAATTCATAATAATCACCATCATTGTAGGTATCTTCGCCTGGAAGTGCCTGAAGTCGATGGGCCCATTATTGCCAGTAGCAGCCACAGAATGGCAGCAATTGTCAAGCACGCAAAGCCGCGAACTCGTCGAGAGATCCTGGAAATCCTTGGCGATCAGACTGGCACAGAGTATCGTGTCTATCAGGAATTTGATGAGAATGATATGGTGAAAACTTTGGCCACAGGAATTTTTGATTGTGTCAAGAGAACGTGGTCTATTTACACGGACAATCCGTGTCACAATGAGCCAATCGTTGTGATTCCCATGCGTACTGAAGCTCATTAACCTTGTATAAAAAAGGGTAAAATTCCAGGCTGAGTTGATAATAGATACTTGACAAGTCTCCCATTCATGTAAAAAAAAAAAAAAAATTAAGGGAATTAATGTGTCGCGTTATTTCGGTAATTTTTATGCGATTGTTTATTATTATTCTTGATCTAGCCACCAGTGTGCTTATTTTATACAATGTTATAATTATCATAATGAGAGAATTTAATTATTATAATGCATTCCTTGATTGATGATGTAAAAAAAATATGACAATCTAAAAAAATATGAAATTTACAAATAATTAACGGCAAAAAGTTGGTACAACAACTTTTGGCCGTTTATTTGACTCCATTTCTGAGAAAAATTCTTTAATATCTTCTTCGCGAACAACTTTTTTATTCTCCGCAAATTTTTGAAGATATTCTTTCAGTCTTTCCTTCATATTGTTGTACTCTTCGATAGCATTTACCTGCTGAACGTGATCCAAAGACGCCAGAGCCTTCATACCCTTCTCATACTGCGATTCGCGACGATGGAGCTTGCCCGCCTCCTCATAGGCCTGCACACTGTCGGTTGGATCGAGCAGATAGGTGAGATTTTCACTTTTATACATTTCTTTGCAGTCAGCACAGACACAGAGAGCCGATCGCCAGCCCTCTGTCCAGAAGCACGACGTCTTGAGGGTGACCAGAGTCTTCTCGGGCATTGTGCACGTCAGTGTGCCGTCCAGTGTCACGTCCAGCTTTTCCTCACCCTCGACTGACGATTTTTTGATGCTTTTATTTGCAGAATACTGAGGGGCATAGCGCCAGAGGAATTCGTGACTCTGCATGCAGTCGGAGCAGATGAGTTCCTCGTACGAGTTGTCATCTGGGATATCATCGTCACATTTTAAATGTTTCGAGTGATACCAGTCCTCGCAGATGATGCACTGCAGCATCTCATCGCCACTCGTGTCCTCGGGATCAGGATAGGGTCTGGCACAGGTGCAGTAGACTCCATTGAAATTTTGGTTATACTTGTTCTCCTCATTGACACTCGCTTTAGTCTGGTAAAACATGAAAAATCATATTATTTACTTGATATAATGACAATTAAAATAATTATACTTACAGGATCCAACGTGCACTTTTTGCCAGGAAATTTAGAATTTCCGCAGTCACACCTGAAGTGGCGCTTGGTGTACAGTTCAACGAGTTCGTGGCCTTCGTGACAATGGAAGGTGCATGCCAGACACACGCCTGCTTGTTCATTTCCCGTTGAATTGCAAGTTCTACAGGCGTAAAGGGCCTGCCTGATGTATCCCTATTAGGTAAAAATTCAATTTTTTTAATGGAAAATTTTTTAAATAGATTTTTCCAACGAAATCGAGCAAAGCCAATTGAATGAGAACGTGGTGGTGACAGAGTGATGAAGTTGACGGGTGCTTTACCTTGATATAAGTGCAATTTTTGTCGTCGGAAGCCCCGAGAACTGCGTTGGCATCCTCCTCAAGCTGATTTTCCTCTTGTAAAACGTCCAACATGGTTACAGAGTTCTCTTCGTCCACATTTTCTACGGTGCTTGTTGCCTCGGCCATGTTTGAAGTCTCTTTGTCCACTCTTGACGTTCACCCTAAAGATTTTTCCACAATTGAAAGAGTGGCACTGAATGTACAAATTATAATTGAGTTCACTGATCAATTTTCCGTCCTGAAGCCCTTTCAGCGGTTTAGAAATACGAATGGACTTAATTTTTATAGAATTTTATTAGGTATAACTGATGATTTTTGTGGGGGATAAATGGCCGAATAACGCTCACCACCACCGTAACATTCCCGCTCAAATATTTCGCTTTGGGAGTTCGGGGGCCACCAGGACCCAGGACTGCCAGGATACAAATATGTACGCTCTTGTAATATGATCTATATATATACCAGAGTGGGAGTAGTCGATTGTGCAGATTCCAATTTGACCAGTTATCTTCAGGGCACATGTTACCGATCCAGCACTTTTGCCAGCAAAGAAAGCGCGGTCTAATGTAAAAAAATTAAATTCACTAATTAAAGTGATAACATCATCAAAATTGACAATCAAAATATTTATTGAATATAAATACTAGAGAAGTCTGACTATTGATTAAAAGAAAAATCTTTGCATCTGTGTGTCTATTGTCAAATTAAGTAAAGTTGCCGCATATTTTATTGGCATATACAAACAACCTCCTCATTAAATACACTTTCACATTTTAAAATCACGTGTGTTAATTCGTTCGAAGAATAAATCTTCAATTTATACATTGAATTCAATTGATTCCTAGTGCAACGATGATACTTCAAAATAATAAGAAAACAATCTTAGCACCATTAAATCAAAGAATCATTGTTTCAATTATCCTCGCAACAACTAAAACGCCGCTACTTGCGAGGAAAACAATCTAGTAAAATTACTTTCTTTGGTGCTCTCTCTGTGTGAAGCCGTAATTACAACAAATAAATAAACACGTTGTTCCGGATTGTACATAAAATCATATACGCTGATTTTGAACGAATACAGTGGGTGCAATCTACAATTTTCCCTCCTCTCACAGTCTTTAATACGAACGAATGGCCGGAGGTACCGTGGCGCATTCTTGAACGTCAAGAGTCTTGTCTATCACCGGTCTGTAATTAATCGACACCTGAAAAAAAAAAAAAAAATTATTCAATTTTCATCCTTCCATCACATCTAATTCAATTTACCTTTCCAGAATTCGTGTCCATGGTCGTTAGAGTGTGTTTTCGCCAATGCTGATCGATGGGCTTTGGTGATTGACCATCCAGTGGTTTACTGTAGTCAAACTCGTCTATTCTATCTTTAAAATCTTCCCGAGCATGTGCACCACGACTTTCTTTTCTATTTTCCGCCGCATAAATCGTCTGCATGGCATTTAACATTAAATTCTGAAGCTCCAACGTCTCTACAAGGTCGGAATTCCATATGAGCGATCGATCACACACTTTAATATTGTCCATTTCTTTGTACAGATCTGACATCTTGCGACAACCTGAAATTTATTGTCAATTACTAACTGTTTAACATAAAACAATCATAAATAATAAAAATTAATTACCTTCTTGCAGAGTTTCTGCCATTCTAAACACCGCAGCATGTGTCTGCATGGTTTTCTGCATGTTCAGCCTGAGCTCTGCGGTTTTCACCGAGCCATTGGCATTTCTCATGCGGTCTAGATTAGCAACCGACTGCTCACCAGCCATCTGAGTAAGAAAAAAAATTGTTTTACATCTCATTCAACGCCACTAATCCTTAAAATCATCTTACCGGGCGAAGGGGACCAATTTTCTCGCCAGGTTTGTTCTCCTGGGCGATAGTTTTAGCACACGCGCGACCAAAAACAACGAGATCCAGCAGTGAATTAGCTCCCAAGCGATTGGCACCGTGTACAGACGCACTGGCGGCCTCTCCACACGCATAGAGTCCATGAACCACCGCGTCACTTCCATTTTTCGACGTCAAAACCTGTCCCTTGTAGTTTGTGGGCACTCCGCCCATATTGTAGTGGACCGTAGGCAGCACAGGAATGGGTTCGCGAGTGACATCCACCCCGGCGAAGATCATGGCAGTCTCGGAGATGCCGGGAAGCCGGGCGGCTAGCTGCTCAGGAGGTAGATGATGCAGCTGCAGGTAAATGTGATCTTTTTCCGGGCCGACACCTCGTCCCTCGCGAATTTCAATCGTCATAGATCGCGAGACAACGTCACGCGACGCCAGATCCTTGGCTACGGGCGCGTAGCGCTCCATAAAGCGCTCGCCCTCGCTGTTGATGAGGTAACCGCCCTCTCCGCGACTTCCCTCGGTGATTAGGCAACCCGCGCCGTAAATTCCCGTCGGGTGGAACTGCACAAACTCGAGATCCTGGTTGGGAAGACCCGCACGCGTCACCATGGCCGTGCCGTCGCCCGTGCACGTGTGGGCCGACGTACAGGAGAAATAGGCGCGTCCGTAGCCGCCCGTTGCCAGCACCGTGTTCTTCGAGTGGAAACGGTGGATCGAACCGTCCTCCAGGCACAGTGCGATCACTCCCCGACACTCGCCCTCCTCCATCAGCAAGTCTAGAGCGAAATATTCCACGAAATAGTTGCAGTCGTAGCTTAGAGACTGGCCGTAGAGAGTGTGCAGCAGGGAATGACCCGTTCTGTCGGCCACGCAGCAACATCTGTGCGCTTGGCCTCCCTTTCCAAACTTTAGAGACTGTCCTCCGAAAGCTCGTTGATATATTTTACCTTTAAATTGAGAAAAAAAATGATATTAGTCATTGCATCGTCAGGTTAGGTGTTGTTTATATGAATATATTTGTTTTTTTTTTATGGAAAAAATTTGAATTCATTGTTCGACTGTCATGTTTAACTGCTCAAATGTCACTTGTTATTTTTCCATTGAATACCCCTGCCATTTGTGTCAATTTAATGGACGTCGAAATTTTTTGTTAACTTTTTAATTGAAAAAATGCATTAGCCATTGTCCAAAAGTCGAGGGAATTTTTTGTCATGGAAGATTCAAGTGATTCTGCTCGTGATACAGGTCTCATACCTGATGATGACCATGAAAATCTCGAGGAATTGGAGTACAGCAAGACCAAACCCAGCAGACCATCGAGTGCACCACAGAATTCGCGTTTTTCCTCGGTCGGAACGTCGAAATCTAGTCAGATTATTATGAATCAAAAAAATTGGAAGAGTCCCAATGCATTTTTCAACTTTCTCCAGGACTTGCGAAAGGTCAGTTATCCATAAAAAGCGCATTATTACCCAACACTGAATGATAAATATGTATTTTGTTCTAGAGCCGCCAGGGTCTTGCCAATATGAAGAGCTCTAAACTGACGAAAATGGCTGGCGAATTGTGGAGAAGCATGCCGCCAGCTCAAAAACAGCTCTACATCTCTGGTGCAGCACAAATAAGAAAATTACGTTTGTCCAGCTCGGGAAAAACGAGCTCTTCAAGGCGTTCAAGTAAAAGTAGTACAACGCAGCTTCAAAATATGATTACCACTGCAAAACGCGATGGAAAGAGAGTATGAAAAAAAATATTACATAAGTATTTAGAGCCTTAAACACTCATATCGTAGCACTTTCAGAGGAAAAAGTCGTCACGGAGGAGAAAAAAGTCTGTGAAAAAACGCAAACTGGCAGAGACGCATTCGGAATCCGAGTCTAGCTCGGATGATTCCGCTGAATCAAGTGACAATGAGTCCATACCGTCGGATATAAGCATCTAAATTGATTTATCACTGTGATTTTCCGTCTCCCTTGCGATAGCATCCTGTTGCTCGACGTTATCTTAAATAAATAGAGACATAGTACGTCGTGCTCACCGTCTTGCGTACGACTGAATGGCATTCCACAGTTTTCTAGCTCAATAACAGCCTTGGGAGCTTCCCGAGTCATGTAGTGAATGGCATCCTGATCTCCCAGCCAATCTGATCCCTTGACGGTGTCGTACATGTGCCACTGCCAATTGTCCTCCTCCATGTTGCCGAGCGCTGCATTTATTCCGCCTTGTGCAGCCACTGTGTGTGATCGTGTGGGAAATAATTTTGTGATAACAGCAGTCTTAAACCCTTCAGCAACGAGGCCATATGCTGCGCGCAACCCAGCACCGCCGGCTCCGACTACCACTGCATCGTATGTGTGATCAATGACTGGATATTGCTGAGAAATTCCTTCGGATACTTTGGTTGCATTGTCACTCGGTGTGTGATGGAACTTTCGACTTGAAATCACTGGTATTCCCAGTTTTGCCTGAAAATAACGCAAAATTTTAGTAATCACAATCAAAAAATCTTTTGATAATGAGACAAAAAAAATTATCTCGAGCAATTAAACGGCTATAGGTCAATTATTCTTATCGGGAAAAAAATTGGCGAACTTCTCAGACCATCTGGTAAACACACTCTTCGAATATTATCTGTGGATTTTTTTTTTCTACTGCATAATTAATTTTAGAATATGAGTGAAGCGACCGCGGAGGCAGTGACTATGTTAGAAATCCCATTTTAGTAGCATATTGGCACTAAATTGTCAGGTAAAACTTGTCTATCTGTTTGAAAGGTATTTCTCTATCTTGAAGTTCATCTTGGTCTTCCAATAGCTTTATCATTTTTTTTTTAATCATTAAAATATAATGACCGATGAATTTTCCAGAACGACTTTTTTATTTTTAGTTTATTGTTCAATTAAAAATACTGGTCTATGATTTTTTTTTAGTTTATAGTTGTTAGAATTGCCATTTCGTCAATTGAGTCACAAGTTCTTGCAACATGTGATTATCATTTCCTCAAGTCATTAGCGATCACGCAGATGTCGCAGACCTGATCGTAGAGAGCTAACTGGAAAAAGGTATTATTGAATGAAAACAATGGGCAGTAGGTTTTTTCTCGAGTGATATACCCTGGTTGGAGTGTCTTGAAGCCTCTGCGCCAATCTACACGTTCCCTCGTGCGAAAATATAGATCAATCGCGGTATGGCACAACTTACGTAACGCCAATGAAAAATATTTGCTTAATAAAGGGGGTAAGAAAAGTTGATAAAATTTTTTATTTCGTTAAGAATAAAATTATATAACTGAAAACAAAAAATACTTACAAGCGCCGGAGTCGGTTGTCTAGCCAGTAGGCACGAAAGTTTGAGTATTCTACTCATTGTCGATTGAGGCTATTGTTGGTTTTGCTAATAAACCTCGTGCTTATATTTCTCTAAAACCCAGCAATTTTTGTGTGTATTTCAGACTGTTTTCTTTCACTCGCGCACTTCTCGCACGGCGTAGCGCGAAAACCACTGAAAACGAATGTGTTTGAGAGGCTTTGGGAATCGACACTGGCAGGTCCTGGGGGGCGGATATTTCACACTGCAGGTGTACCAACGCGACACTTTATCAAAAAATTAGAAATATTCAATAATCATGTCATCCCATAACCTCTCAATTATATTAGCACTAAATTTATCATTATTAATAATAACTCTTGATAAAATTTTACTAAATAATTCCTGTATCTAGATTAAACATTTTGTTTGCGCGGGAAAATTTGAATTTTTAGGTTAGGTCGCCATATTTGTAGCCAGCTTCACGCAGCTCCGCCTTTTCGTCGTGTGCTCGTGAACTCGCCAGACGTTTCGTCCGAGAAATCATAAAAAATGGTAAGATTTTCATACTTTTTCATGCTTAAATTAATATTAAATGAATTAAACAAATTGTAAACTAGTTGCGAGTATTAAAAATAATATAATTATCGTTCTTATTGCGTGATAGTTGCGTACAATACGTAATTTGTCCAAACGAGTGAGGTTATGTTGGCCCATTTTTTACCAAAACACCACGTGCCTGTTATAAATCAAGTGCTGTGTAATAAATAATCAAATTTTATTGTATATTTCATAGGCCAAACGTACAAAAAAGGTTGGAATCACCGGAAAATACGGCACCCGATATGGCGCCTCCCTCAGGAAAATGGTCAAGAAGATGGAGATAACCCAGCACAGCAAGTACACCTGTACTTTTTGTGGAAAGGTGAGTTGCCCTGATCAAAATTCATACAAAATTCTATTCTAATATCATTCGTTTTGATCACTAGGATGCTATGAAACGTTCAGTTGTCGGCATCTGGTCTTGCAAGCGATGCAAAAGGACAGTTGCTGGTGGAGCTTGGGTGTACTCAACGACCGCGGCCGCCTCTGTGAGATCAGCTGTTCGCAGGTTACGCGAAGTTAAAGAGCAGTAATTTCTTTATCTTAAATAATAAAAAAAAAAAAAAATTCGTTGAGAAATTTTCTTGCAACTTTTCCACTCAAATTTATTCGTCAACGATCTGAATAAATTTATATTATCACTTACAAATTACTTTTACCGTACTTTCTAGCATTTAAATAGAGGTCAAATGCAATTTAATTAATTCATATTGAGTGGGAGATATGCACGATGCGTTGATTGATCAGGTCACGACACTTGCGAGGCGTTGTACGCTACAATCGCGTGAATTAATTGAATCGTCTAGACAAGCACGGGGTCAACGCGATTTATTACGTTAAAATCGACCCACATATTCAAACAATAACATCATCTAATCGATGTTTCCTCAACAAACAGTTTAATATGAACGAATGTCGGGGGGTACGTGTTCTGCCTCAGCTTCATTGAGAGTTGTATCGATGACGGCTCGATATGAAATGCAAATCTGCCGACAATCAAGTCCAGTAAGCAACTGTTATCATGACGATTTTTTAACTCTACTCACTGCGCCGTCCTCCGTAGCCCACGTCAAAGTGTGCTTCCTCCAATGATCAGTCAGAGATTTTCTCGCCTGCCCCTCGAGCGGTAGTTTGTAGTCAAATTCATCAATTCGATCCTAATTAAATGTATTTAACAATTAAAAAAAATAATCCTGAGCTCGTACGACGCTCAACCTACGGGATAATCGTCGCGGGCGTGAGCTCCGCGCGATTCTTTTCTATTTTCCGCCGCAAAAACCGTGTGCATATTGAACAGCATCATGTTTTGCAGTTCAAGGCTCTCCACGAGCTCAGTGTTCCATATAAGTGACGGATCTGGCATCTGTGAAGAACAAGATCACATTCAGCATTGAATTATCGACTTGAAAAAATTTTCAACTCACTGTTACATCAGGTAAGGAGCTTGCATAGAGCTTGGTCATCTCCCTGCAGCCACTTTGGAGTACAGCACACGTGCGGAAGACGCCACAGTACTTCTGCATGGTCACCTGCATCTTCTCTCGCAGTTGGGCCACCGCCAGCTGTCCCTTGGAGTAGCGCGTCACGTCAAACCTGTCCAGTATCTCCTGTCCCAGCCCCTAAAACCATCAATCATATTGTCCATCGCTCAAAAAGTACAGCAATCACTCGGAGAAATACTGAGGGCATGGCAGAATGCTTTGTTCCCGGGATCAACATCATGGAAATATTGTCAGCGATAGCTCGGCCAAAGACGAGCAACTCCAGCAGGCTGTTGGCGCCCAATCTGTTGGCACCGTGGACCGATGCTGAGGCAGCCTCTCCTGCAGCCCACAGCCCCTCCACCGGAAGGTCTTCCTCGTCTTCACGAGTCAAAACCTGCCAAAAACAGCACTGTTCACTCTGCCTGAACAAAATTTCAATTCTACTTGTCCACGCCAATTGGTCGGTATGCCGCCCATGTTGTAGTGCACCGTGGGAATGATGGGAATGGGCTCCTTCTCACAATCGACGCCCGCAAACACCCAAGCCAGATGCGAGATGCCGGGCAACCTCGTTCGAATCGTCTCCGCGGGCAGGTGATGGAGTTTCAGGTACATGTGATCTTTTTTTGGCCCTACTCCCCTTTAAAAACATGAATTAATTTACTATTGATCGACAGGGCCGTCGTGATCTGCGCTGTATACCTTCCCTCGAGGATCTCGATGGTGATGGCGCGGGAAACAACGTCCCGCGAGGCGAGATCTTTCGCTTTGGGCGCGTATCTCTCCATGAAAAACTCGCCCTCGGAGTTGATGAGCCTGCCACCCTCTCCCCGGCTGCCCTCCGTGATCAGTATGCCACTGCCATAGATGCCTGTTGGGTGGAACTGGATGAATTCCATGTCCTGCAGCGGCAGTCCAGCGCGGGAGACCATGGCCGCGCCGTCCCCGGTGCACGTGTGGGCCCCAGTGCACGAGAAGAAGCATCGTCCGGCGCCGCCCGTGGCTAAAATCTAAATTTCGAATCATCAGACGGCAGTTTGCGGGCTGGTACACGAGGTATTAACTGTGTGATGAGCTCGGAAACGATGTATCAAGCCTGTGTCCAACTCCCAGGCCAGGACTCCGCGACAAACTCGCTTGTCAAACAGCAAATCCAGTGCGAAAAATTCGACAAAGTACTCCACCTTGTAGCGGAGACTCTGGCCGTAAAGTGTATGCAGCAGAGCGTGTCCAGTCCGGTCGGAAACCGCACAAGTCCGGTGAGCTTGTCCACCAGTGCCAAATTTCAGTGACTGACCGCCGAAAGCTCGCTGGTAGATTTTTCCATCGCTCGTTCGGCTGAAGGGACAACCTGTCGGCGACTTTGGCGTCGTTATGGCGTCAGAGGACGAGGTGAGTGGGTACTAACCGAAATTTTCTAGCTCAAAAACGGCCTGCGGGGCCTCCCGCGTCAGATAGTGAATCGCGTCCTGGTCGCCGAGCCAATCAGAGCCCTTGACAGTGTCATACATGTGGTACAGCCAGTCATCGTCCTCAGAGTTGCTGATTGCCGCGTTTATGCCGCCCTGAGCGGCCACAGTGTGCGACCGCGTGGGAAACAGCTTGGTGACAACTGCCACACGCAGTCCACGGCTTCCCAGACCGAAAGCTGCACGTAATCCAGCGCCACCGGCACCTACAACCACGCAGTCATAGCAGTGGTCGACAATCTGATAACCCTGGACAAGGTGAGCAAGCGTCTTTTATAAAATTTCTCAATTTTTCAGATGATACTGACATCAAACTTACCGCTCCGCAGTCTTCAGACACTTTTTTCTCACTTGGCTCGGCATTGTGAATTTTTCGATTGAAAATTAAGTTTCTCAAGGTATTTTTGACACTAAATCGATTGAAATTTCTCAGGAAAACTCGACTTTGAAGCATTTTGACGTAGTAATCACGTCATACAGGGTCATATTTTATTTTTATAGGTTTGGTTCGAAAATAAGACAAATGCAACTCGGATTTTTTCTCAAGCAAAGCTTCATTGCACTTGCAAAAATACAGTTTAAAAGCTAAATAAATTTTTAAAATGTATTTATATATTAGATATTTAATTTTATTGGTAATTTATATATTATTTGCACGTTTTTGGGACATATTTAAGTGTGTATTTTTCTCTTTGGTATTGCCATACACCAGAGAGATTATAGGGCTCTCTAAATTAATCAACCTATACAATTGTTGATTAGTAAAAGACTTAAATAATTTTTATAAAATTCCTCCCGGGTCTCGCACAATAAGTATCATCTCTACTCGCTCCTCTACAAAAAAAGGCATAAAAAATTACACATCAACCGTAAAAATCTCGCATTTGCACCCACGTAAAAGTGCCCGGCTACTACAGACAGGTGATATGAAAAAAAAAATTCTCTGAATTAAAATCTACAACGGAAGATGGTAAAATAAGTAATAAAAAAAATTGTGCGCATTCAGCGACAAAATTATCGTCACATTTTTGATTTTTTGACGATAAATTCTCGTAGTTTCAGACGGAAAAAATGGTCAGGGTCACAGAGCAAGTCTCTGGACACCGCATTCACAACAAAATTTGGCAGTTAAAGGAAATCTTGTGCCACACTCGTGACAAAATTTCGATAATTTTGCCAAAGCATTGATCTGATTTTCCCTTTCTCCACGACGATAGCCAGAAATTTCTTCCTCCAATTTTGCCGCCTTTTCATTGGAATATTTCCGATTTAAACTGCAAAATAACGGTTGAATTATTAAAGTTCAAGTAGTGAAAAATCGTGAGAATTACCTGCTGTAAGCAGAGTCTGCGCTGAGTTTGCTCTGCTCCTGTTTTTTGTAGCTGTCAGGCGATGACAAATCCTCGTCACTAATTTGACCGTTGCGCTGTCGACTGGGCTGAACGGGACTAGAGATAGACAAGGAATCATTTTTTAGAAAGGACCTCAAGGAGGGAAATGAATTGGAGTCGTCGTCGAGTGAGCTTGCAAAGTCGTCAAACAGTGAATTTGGTAATTTTATTTCAACTTCCGAGGAAACAATTGAACTCAAGCTTAAATTACTTCCACTTATATTGTTGCCACTATTCGTAGCCCTACTGTGTAGTCGTGAGTTGGGATTTGACTGTGAAATAATTTTATTTGATTGCAGAGAGTCTTTGCGGTCGGGAATTTTTGGCGCTGATGTAGCACGAACCGAATTTGAACGAACTAACTGTGTTCGACCGACTTTGGGAGCAATTTTATGATTATTTCTATCTGTGGAAATATTTTTTACATTTAAATTTATATCTAGTGAACTGTTATTCACGCCTAGAGCCTTGGATTTGTCGATTATCAGGCGTCTACCGAGTACTGGCTGATTATTTCGATTTTTATTCGCCTGGTCATCGCGAATGTGAGGCTCTAATTGTGGGAAATATTCTTTAGATGTTAAATTTGTTTCTGTAGAGTCGGAGGAGGAAAAACCCGTGGACATGTCATCAAATTCGGACGGCGGTGCGATCAGCGATGCCCGTTTTTCTGCGACTTTGTCGAGGGACAGAGGTTTAGGGTACAAAGCAAAAGCTGAGGAATGAGACTGGGCATAGATTGGTGAGGATGAAGTTGTTTTGTGACTGGACGGTGAGTCTGGAAAGGATTTGTCGCTGCATGCGTCCGAAAGAAGCTCGTTCAATTGACGCTCGGCCTGGTGAAATGAATCGTAGTCTTGGCACACTCCACTGGAAACATATTAAACAATATATACATCTGTTGAGTAAGCTTAATGCAGCTAACACGCAGCAAACAACATGCAGGAGGTACTGAAAAATAATTCATAAGTAGTTGGTCGGTTTTTTAAAAAAAAAATCCTATTTTACGTCTACCAAAAAGCTTATTTTTTGTTTTTTAAGTTTAATTCAATTTACTAATGAATTTTGAGAGGTTTAATGAAAAAAAAAAAAAAAAAAATTTTTTTTCGTCAAATTTTCAAAGGGGTCCCCTTTGCAGTTTTTGTAAATTCTTCATTTTTTCCCGATATCTCGGTAATTATGAGAGATATCGAAAAATGTTATTCTAATCAAATGATAGGAAATTTTAATCTCTACAAAAAATATAGAATAAATTTTTTTAATATTTTGACTCGTTTTCGAGATATTAAAAAAAATTAAATATTTTGAAATTCAATTATATCTCGAAAACTAACAAAAATACAAAAAAAAATCATCAGACGTTTTTTGTAGATAAGTTAAGCCTGAATCATTTCACTGGAATGATATTTTTCGATATTTCACATATTTACCGAGTTATCGTCAAAAAACGAAAAAAATGACAAAAATCGCAAAATTTTCCTTCGAAAATTTTGGAAAAAATTTTTTTTTTTTTTAATTTCAACTAAACGTTCTAAAATTGATTTTGAATATGTTAAAATGTTATTTCAACCATTTATTAATGATTTTCTCAATGAAATATACAAATAAACACAAAATAACGTGTTTTTGGAATTTGTGACGCGACATAATTAATAAAATGTGTTGGGAAATAACACGGTAGTGCTGTCAAGACATCCAAGACTTTTTTATCTAACTATAAACCTAACAACCGCTCACTTACGTTCTACCCGTAAGCACGAGATTAAAGTCTGGATGCTTGCGAACATAATTCGTCCACGCTGGACGACAATCTTGTGTACAGCTCCTAAAAGATTGTATGATTTTTTTTTTCAACACTTGTATTAGGTCTCGGTGAACATTATTTACAATCCTATAAGGCTACAATGGCACCTACATTCGATTTACAGCGAACGGAAAGCCTTATTGTCTCAGTCAGCTGACACAATCTTAAAATCTGTTTGAGAAAAAAATTTTTTCCAGCTCTTTTTATCCAATTATTTATCAATTATATTTTTTAATTTACTTTACTTAATATTTTTTAACAGCCCTCTGAATGAGACAGTAAAAATTTCCCTGATTTTCTCGCTAAAAATACGAATTTACCGCTAAACGGCAATGACGGAGGAAAATAGGATCAAGGACAATATGGATTGGGATTTACCTGTGTTTGGATGGAATTAAAGGAGGAAGGAGATCAACTCTATTCTTCATTAAGTGATTAATCAGTCGACTTTTTGAATTTTTCATTATTTTCCTCCAGCAAGGCATGGCCGCCGAGTCTTGCGTTTTTTCAACAGTTTCACATGCAGGTTTTAAGCTCGGCAGTGCGACGAATATTGATGTTTTAGCTTTGCAACTCAATTTAGATTGTTTAACAGTATCTACACCATTGATACAACAATTTTCCTGAAGTCTCCACTCATTTTCCGCTTCAATAGACGATATTAACGAGTCCGTGCTGCTGCGAAGAAGATTCATTTTTTTCTTTAATTTTTTCCGTATGAATTTTCGACCAGGTGAATCCAGTGAATCATTGGTGAAATATCGTGATGTTGATGCAGGTGAATCGAGGGGAGTATTTTTAAAATTAATCGAGGCAAGCGGAGTAATTTTCTCGATGACCAATACTTGAGAATTACCATCTGCATAAGTACCGCAACTTTCCGCTATCATGCCAGTCATGGTCGTTGGTTTTTTTGTGTCATTGTCGTGAATGATTGTTGTGTCGTTAGATCGGTTAATTTCTTTGAATGACACAGGAGTGCTGGCACAAGTAATATCGAAATTAAATTTCTCTGGACTTAGGCTGCTGGTAGGCTCAATTTTATCGCTAGTGTCATCAAGTAAAAATTCCAGTGTAGCGCGAGAAATATTGTTGGATGATTTGTCAATTATTTCTGCATGATTTGAATCTCGAATTAAATATGTTTGATCTAATTTATTGATGTGAGACGATGATGTGCCTTCTAATATTTCTGCTTGGTTAATTTTTATACGCTTTTTTACATCGCTAATTTGCTTCCAGGTAATTAAACCACCTTCCACCACGTGAATATCACAAGGTCTCATTTCTACCACGTCATTGTTCACTGCTGCTGAGATATCGCTAACCTTGGACTGGCCGTAACTTTCCGATGGAACGACGCTGTTTGGAATTTTTTTGGAATCACGGCTTCTCCTTACTCGTCGTTTGGCCTCCAGTGACATTGGCAGAAGGTTAATAATACTCGTGGGTACTTGGTGAGAATCTTGATTATTACGCGAGTGGGCAGGATAAAACAATGGGACAAGTGGGAGAGATGAAATGTGATCGTTACTGGTGAGAAAAAAAAATTAATTCCCATTTTTTGGCCTTGAATTTTTAACTGCTAATTAATTTTTTGTATAAAAATATAACTTACGTTGTAGATCTGTCGGCTAGTCGAGATTTTAGTGGACCCGGAGCAATAACACCATCATTTTTACCTTGTCCGCTGCGTCTCCTGCAAGAAAACCACACGCAATCATATCATCTAATGACCCACTTGCTGACTAAAATAACTCCAGCTGGAGAGGAAGTCCTCTAATTTTATCTGCGTTAATTGCGTCGCAGGCAGCAGAAGAATATGACAGAAAAAAACGAAAGAAACTACTGAGGAAAAACTGGCATCCAGCCAAATGAGTGTTACACACTTACTCTGCTATCGCTGATGGCTTGATGCTCGGATTCTCAGCGAGTTTATTGCAGTGAGGAAGTGATATATTCTCCTGTATCCGCGTGCCACTCAGAGGTGACACTGTTTTTTTTGACGGAGCGTATTTTTCACGATTGGTGAGACGACGATTTTTCAGAGCTGGTGCTCGGTACTTGATCCTCGCCTCCAAGCGCTCCTTGGCCATGTTGGTCGCAGGGCTGGCTGGTGCTCGGGTGATTCTGTCGCGACACCAGGCCACGTGGCGATCGTACGCTTTAATTCCAAACTGCCGATGACATGTAGGACACAGGCCCTTCTCGTTGGCACGCGTTGGAGGCCCGGGAACGGCTGTTGTCGTTGTTTGACGATTGACAGTTGCTTCAATCTGCTGGAACTGTAAATTGAGGCTTTGAAAAATTTATTAAGAACAAGAAAAAAATATTTAATGGATAAAAAAACCCCCCCGGTTTTCGAGAATTTTCATTGTTTTTCGTTTTTCTTCTAGATTTTTTTTTTTAATAGTCGAAAAAATTTTGTAATCCAGGAGTTGGAGATGCATATATACATAAGCAAACTTCAGAATAATTAAATTATCTTTAAAATGAGCCATTAATAATCGTTGTAACCTGAATATTTGCGCAGATATCGAGTGAAGACATGTTGCGTCTCTCCACGTGATATCTCGGTAACTACTTGAGCTACAGTAACCTTAGGGTTGTCATTTTGTAGAGAATTTAATTACCTTTCAACTTGATTAGAGGTATTATTATGAAATTCCGCTTAGTTTAAACGGTATAGGCAAAAAAACTGGGATAAAATTGTTCATTTCGCTGGATATGACTTGAATAAGTAGATAATAAATTATGATATATAATAGTACTTACAGTGTCGCCACGTGCTGCTCGGATGGTTTTAATAAATTCATCGTGGGTTTCTTTCCAGGTAGACGTGTCCCGTCGCTCCTCCGGATAGAATTTCTTCTTTGTCAGCTTGGGAAGAAACTCCTCGAGCTCTGTGCCGCGAATTCGCTGCTTGGCCGAGTCGAAGGGCTTGCGTTTCTTGGCCAAGGATCGCGCACAAATTACCGTGTGCTTCTCCAAGGACTGTGGCTTGAATGTCCGTCCACATATTGAACAAGGCAGCAACACTGGTGGCTCATCTGCAGCCATTTATCAATTGTTAACACTTTTTGTTCAACACACACACGCACGCTGAACGTATGAATAATGATGTGAAAGCCAGCTTGTGCTGGTTTAACTTAGGATATCGATGTGAAGAACGTTTCTGGACTTAATAATAATGTCTAATGATTGCTTGCGTGTTGCTACAAGTCACGCAAAAGTCAGGAAAAGCATCTCAAACATGTCAACATAGAGTGCAAAGAGCAACAACACATACACACGCACGTTAGAATATATTATTTAAATATTAATTAATTTGTTTTTTACAGATGCTGCTTGTCGGAGACGAGCAAGTATACGAGTGTTTTGTTCTTATTATTCTCGGACGATACTGGTACGTGAGAATGAAGAGTAAAAAACTGATTAACACAAGATTTCCTCACTCGGCAATCTTCGCAAGTTGTGTTGGCAACCCCCACGCATTGCTAACCGTCACCTACGTTTGCATTCAAGCTTCCATTTTTGGACATTTGCCGACCATAATAATACAGGTTGATATTGTACGTTCAATATATCTGAACAGACTTCACATGCACACAAGCCTTCCTTCCGTTCTCCGTCAACCTTCATTGCGCTCTCTCCTCAATCTCGCGAGCCAAGCCTCGTTATGGACGCTGATCACCTTCGGATTCGTCAGTACGGAGGCGGCAAAATGAGGGCTTGACCAGAGAGATGTTTTTGCAGACCACGTTGGCAAGGTGTGTGTTATTGATGGTTGTCTTAAACCAGTTTTTCAGCAAGACTGTGCACGCGTATTGACAGGCTTTCAGACTTGTCTTTGCCATAACAACGGCGTGTAGGTGTTTTGTTATGCTGTTTAGCTGAGAGAAAAGCCCGAGATTTGTTGCCCATGGTTGTTAGTTCCTTTTTTTGTTTTGATTAGTTGCAAAATTAAAATGTGATTGTTTTAAAGAATAACCTCTGTCCAGTTTGACCAGGATGTCATCTAGAGTGGTTGACGCTGATGCTTGTAGTTTTGACGACAAATATGCCTCAAATTCTCCCGTAGAGGATTTTTTAGGGCTTGTTGACGTTTTCAGAGCCTTCCTCGAGACGCAGCACAACATCGAGGCACACTACATTCAACACTGACTGCCACTAAACTAATGATAGTTTAGCACGACTCACGCGAGAGGTTTATTTTAGATTACTCTCTACTATATATGCTCTATCTCACTCAAACATTGCGCTTATATGATGCTCCTCTCGGCTGTAAAAGACTGAAGATACTCATATATAATTAGAAGGAGGCTCTCACTCACGGAAAAATCCTGATCCAATCATCAGACATGTTTTTATGACAAGGCAATAAATTTCATGCAGTAGATACATTATGTACAATTTTTTTTTATATACTCGGCTAGTTTGTGATTTTTCGATTTTTTTTTTGTGATAACTATGAATTTGTGCGGTTTATTTTTTTATTTTTATTTTATATTATTCCACTCACCCTCAGAGTCTGCCATGTTAATTGATTGATCATAACACACGTTACCATGGCAACTTTTATATTCTTTTATACAGTTGCACTAAAAATTATTTATTTCGATATTATTAGCAATAAACACGTGATTATATTTATTAGAAGTATTCGAAGAAATTAATGCGATTTTTTTTATTGCATATAAAAAATTTATTGAGCCCTTTATACTCATTTTTTAAACATATTTACAATCTTTCGCAATTTTTTTCTTTTTACAATAATTATGGCGGCACGCCTGCGCACCGCACACGCGGGATTTTTTTTTTAATAACAATTTTATATATGTATAAGTAGAGAAATACTTTTTGGCTTAATTTGAAAAATAGAATTTATTATAAAAAGTAATCGCAGAGCAAGAAATATACCTACGCGATTGAAAATACTATGCGTTAGGAACGTGTTAGATTTTTTTTTCTAAATTGATAAATCTGAAATGATTTTACTTATTTTTGGGCGAGTGCAATTTAGAGCGCATTTTTGTAACAAATGTGTTATCGATGCCTGCGATGTATGCTGCCACTGGGCTTTTTACAGCAGTAGGCGAACGACGTGAATTGAATGACGGAGAAGGAGTTCTGATAATAATTGACTCTGCTTTCGGAGGCAATCGCCTTGTTGATGGAGACACCCTGATGGTAGGGATATCACTAGGAACTTCCAGCTTTGAGTGAGATGGCAAAACAT
This sequence comes from Macrocentrus cingulum, assembly GCA_002156465.1. Taxonomy (NCBI): domain Eukaryota; kingdom Metazoa; phylum Arthropoda; class Insecta; order Hymenoptera; family Braconidae; genus Macrocentrus; species Macrocentrus cingulum. The sequence continues at coordinate 62,087 of MVJL01011495.1, read as the reverse complement.
GGCTCTCCATACAATTCTCTTCATCTGTGTCAATAGAGTCGCTCTTTGTGAAAAAACCTACATCGAGTCCCACCTGAGGTATATTGGATTCATTTGCTTCGGAGAATGAGTCGAAGAATGCAGAATCAACATTCAGGTTGAGTGGATCGCTCACGGAGGCGCAGGATGCCATGGAAAAACGGCTGGTGGTTTCGTCCATTGGCGAATCCCTGGCTGGTGATCAGGGATGGTACGTGATTTGAGGTTATGTGTTATACGCACTGAAACATCGCCCGTGGTCAGGTCGAGAAAAATTTTTATCGCATCCTTAGAACTCAGCTCTAATTCAACGTTTGTAAAAAGGAACATGAATAAATATTTCAAAATTCTTACCAATTATTGTGGATTTAGTTTATCTCATATTCTATGCAACGTCGTCGCCGGCGTCGTTCGAAATATGCAAACAAAACAAATGTCCGTTGAAAGTGTTGAAACATTTGAATATGCCGACACAAAAAAAGATGCGTGTGCAATCTTCTTTATCGACCACAAGTGGAGTAGAAATTTAAAAATCCCATTTAGGCCGGAGAGTGGGAGCAGAGCCCGGGTCAACAACATGGCCGCCGTATCTGCAATAAAACATCGTCAACGTAATTTGTCAAACAAAACAGTGGTGCAGAACCCCCTAATCAGGAGTGACACTCCCCATTACTAAAGGTAAAACAACCTCAACAATAGTCAATTCTCTACCATGTAATATTCAGTTTCAAACATCATTATAAAGGGGCGTTTTCGCACCATCCTCTGCCCACCGAGTATATTCACTGAGCTGATTCAATTTTCACGATGGTCCGGATACTCCCAGTGCACAATTTCATCGCGCAACATGTCGAAAAAATCGACGAGCCGACTGCCTCGTGCACGGCAAATATTATGGATCAGGATTTACTGCTGTTGGCACACTCGAGCCACTGTGTCAAAGTGTACGGATTGGCTACGAATCAATCAAAACTGCTGACAATTTTCCCGACCGTGGATCTGGTCCATCAGCTCCTTCACTCGGACAAGGGAAATTACGTTGCTACATTGGAGTCAAAAACCTCAAGGGACGGCTCGACAATGAATAATTTCGTTCGGATTTACGTCAACTGGGAAATGGCAGGTAATCAGAATCAGCCCATGCGTGCCAGGATCGCCGGACGTGTCACACCGAGTTTAAACAGGTCCTTAAACAGTCTAGAGATGATAGAACTACCGTTAAACGGCCAGCCAAGTAAAATAGCTTGCTGTCAAGCCACGGGAAACCTGCTAATCGCCATGGGAGTGAACGCAGTGATTCACGAACTAAAAGTCGAGACTCAGCAGACATCAAGGCACAAATTTCTCGATTTTGAGGTGCGCCCTTGGTCAATAAGCTTCAGTTTTGTCCCTAAACACATGGAACTCGCCGAGGAATTTATTTCTGTCATGGATTCCACGAATTTCATGCTGTTCCGACTGACAAATCGGTTCCACGAGGACAGCTGGACGAGTAAAATCGACACTCCCGAAAAGGGGAATAATATCCGCGTTAGACGACGCTCAAATCAAAATAATTTGGAGAATCGAGACGACAGCAAGGACGAGGAAAAGAGTAGGAGCAGCAGCAGCAACGAGCAGTCCAGAAAATCGAGCAAAGACTTCTCTAAATCGATAAACAACGAACATGTCTACATCAATTGGGATGAAATTGTGCTAAACGAGCAGAGCGAACTGCAACGAATTCAATCCTTAAATCTTGTGGATGCCAAACTAAAAACTGTGACTATATCGCTCCCAACAATCGAGGCAGAGCGTGCACAAAGCCTGCGAACGCTTCACCCGCTAATATTTAGCGCTCCCGAGACGACAGCGACAATCACAACGAGATCTAACGAAGATTCCTGGTCAGAAAATTACTTTATCGAGCATTTATTGCGTCTAAAAATCTCCAAAACTTCGGCAGACGGTACTCAGAATCCAGCTGGAGAATTATTTACATGTACGCTGTTGCAGCCAACTTATAAGCGACAAAAAATCACGAGTGCCAGCACAAAACGATCTCTACTGCGATCAAGCAAGTATAATTTATTTAATGGAGTTAATTGTCTTATTTGCACGTCCCAGGAGGGCTATCTCTACTATTTTTCGCCTAGAAGTCGAACTGAAGTGTCTTTAAACACTAGCTGCTGTCGTAAATACGCTTTTACTGCTTCGGTGAGTCACGTAGCTTTGGACAGCACTGCGTTGCACGCTCTAACAGACGCAGGCTTGGAATCTTACACTCTACGAATACCCAACGAATTTTCCGACGCAAGTCACGAGGGATTTGACGAAAAATCGGTGTTACTGATTGGTCTGCGACCATTTCTCGGTGTGAAAAACCTCCTACATGCCTCGAAATACCTGATTTTACTGGCGGGCGAGCAGGAATCTTGGCGGTTGGAGTGTCTACATCTGCCGGCACCTGAGGATGTTTATCAGGATATTCTCAATGCTGCAAATAACCACAAATTATCCAGTCCAAGTACATACAAACATTTGCTGAGTGAGGCATACAATATTCTGCGCCTGGCCAAGGACGTTGTTTACTATTCGTCTGATGCAACGTTTACTAATAGCATCAGTGAGGCCACCAAGCTCCAGCTAAACACGCTCTATAAGCAATCCTGCGCGCTTTTGGCCGATTTTTTCATCTCTTCCGAGACTCACGCTGACTGGACCTGCTCGAGCCACTACTACAGGCTTGCAGGCCTGAAAGCACACGATGTTTTGGCTAGGAAGGATGTTAGACGTGCTCAGGGATTGGTTTTATACCTGTCAGAGTGCCTGCTGGCGCTGGAACCCGGTCCGGAGGCCGATGCTCTCTTTCAGGAGCACAATATCGTCGAGGTACTCACGGCAGCGGATAGAATTGATTTTTTAAAGCTTATTCTGGCCAGCCCGGTTCTTCGGGAATATGCCACCGAGAAACTGATTAATCTTTTGCCTACTTGGGAGCCGGACAATATGACTTTACTGGCGCTGACGTTACTCTATACTCAGGCAGGCCGACAGCCGCCCGCGGAAAAGGCTCTTGCGGCTGTCAGTGATCGTTTTGCGAAGGAGAAGGTTCTCTCCAACTGGTCATGGCTTTTTGAAGTGACAAATACGACCAAGGGCGGCAATATTATGCCCACATTCTCGGACTTTGCTGGGACTTTAATGAAACAAAAGTCCAAAGTTTTTTCCGAGGTTTTAGCGAAGATTGTCGAACGAGATGCACTGAGTTTGGATCAAATGATCCCGATATTTCTCGGTTATTTGCCGTCTAGAGTCGGCCGTGATGGCAGAATTGCTGCGATAGCTTTACAACAATTTTTAGAGACTTATTTACGTAATTTTTATAGTACAAGTATTTGCCTCAAGTCTAGTGATTTTGCTGTTGTCGAGGCATTTAAAATTCTAGTCAGATCGTATTTGGCAGAACTTGCCCAGACGAATTTTTCGAATTTTGACGGAATTGGTCAGGAAGAGGAAGAGGAAATTGGTGATGAAGATATTTTATTTGGTAAAATGAGACCAAATTTTTTGGATCATCCGTTATTGTATATAAAGGATGAAAAAAATTGCGTTGAGGAGACTGATGTCACGAAAAAATGTGTAAGACTGGAAGTTCGAAAGCTGCAAGCCTTGCTGAGTAGTAGATATTTACCGGAGGAATGTTTCCATGAGGTCAAGCATTTTTTGGCCACTCAGAGGATCGAGGGAAGCCTGTCCTTTCGGCTGCTATGCACGAAAACGACCGAGGAAAGTGTGCAACTGTTGGTGGACGAGTGCCCCCAGGTTTTGCTGGAATTTGTCAAGGTACATTGTGATTTTTATTTTGCATACTCCTTTTGCGATAGTTTTATTTGATAAAAACTACCGCTGGGTATAGGCCAAGGGTGTACTCTATAGCTTAATTATTTATCTGAGATTGGAAGAAAATTCTCAATGGTTTTTTTGCAGCATAAGTATACTCAGGAATCAGATTGGAAGGAGTTTGTCGAATTTCTGATGAAGAAAATGGCACAAGATGATCCAAACGTTCGTTCAGTATACGATGAGCTGATGAAAGGTTTGGCTTCAAATTATTTGAGTTTAAAAAAGTTCAAGAACAATTATAATCATGTATTTTTTTTGTTTTACTTGCAGCCACGACTGTTCACATCGCTCAAACTATGTCAATGCGGGGATTACAGCGAATTTTACCCAACGATAGTTTACCTGCTCTACAAAAATATATTGACATGAGTAATCAAGTTGTGCACGCGGATTACATCAAAACAATGATCATGAACACAGGTCAGCATCTTTTATGCAATATCAACTTTTAGTCACTTGTGATTTTTACAATTTATTGAAAGGAACAAAAAAAAAAAAAAAACAAATTATTTATCTTCGAGTTATTGATTTGGGTAAAGTTTAATATCTAAATGTTTAAAAATAAAGTATATTTCATTGTTGCCAGTCAATTACAGTTTTGTCCTTAGAATTAAAAAAATGTAGAAGTTATTAAAGAGTAAAAATTAATATTAAAATAAAAAATATACTCTGCGCTAGCTTATCTGTGGACGGAGATCTTCCGGTGAGTCAATTTTGTGTCAATATTTCATCGGCAGTAATTTTTTTTTTATAATCAAACAATTAGAGCTATTTTATAAATGTAAAATATTTTTAAAATTTGCATTTTCGTTCAATGCAATATGTACACATAGTTTAATAAGTACCTAAAACTACTTGGACGGCCGGACGATTTATATAGCTTATGTACTAAAGACAAAAAATTATTTGTACGTCTTATAGGGACGGAATTGGATCACTTTAAAATACTTTTTAAAGTCTGCCAGTAAAATTTAAACTGGCATGGTTGAAACCGTGCTGTGAGGCGTAGTAGGACGCGATCCAGCAATTGAATGAGTCGTCGATGCATTCAAGGATTGTATGGTACCAATCTAAAATTTCAAAAAAGCCAACAGTTAGTCACAAATATTCTACTACTCAGCCCTCGAAGAATATGAAGAAAACAGAAGCTTACCCGGAGGTGCGCGAAATCTTCAAGGCGAGTCAAGTCACACAAATCGAGATAGAGCGTGTAGACAACTGCCCAGCCATAAACGGAGGCACATAAGAACAGGATCCACAGCAAGCACATGAAAATGTTGTACACGAAGATGAGGTCGTTGACGATGCTGAAGAAGAGGAAGGCAAGAAAACGGAAGAGCGTAAAGACAGCGAAACAGTACAGCCAGGGTACCATTTTCTGCTCATACTCCTTTCTCAGCCCGTTGATGAGTATAACCGAAGTCGCGAACACGGCAATGCCTCCAAGGATGGAAAACAGCGCAGCAACAAGCAGGGCATTGCGAACTGTGGGGAAAAACTCGTTTAAATCCTTGAAAAAGTAAAATAAACACTCAACTCACCGTGTTTATTGCCGACATAGACGAATTCGTAAGAGATGATGAAGTATCCATAGTGCCTGGAGCCCGGAGCAGCTAAGGAGAGGCAGTAAATGTCGAAAATGGCTGTGAATATGGTGAACAAAGCCAGAAACTGAAAGAAAAAATTGCTATCTAGTGGAATATTGATCAAAAAGATAAGTGAAGCCTCTTACCACTGCGAAAACTGCGGCTATCATGGATTCTTTTTGCGTGTCGAGAAAGAGTGGTCGGGTAACAAGTGGTTTTTGGTACCAAGGTATTTTAACACTCTTGGCAGACCTCGATGACCTCAAATTGGCACTGCTCCGAGTCGTGACATGGGAGTAGATTGATGGTGTACCTATGCTAGGTGATTTTTTCCCGTGATGCATCGTTTACCTGGGAAATTATAATTTGTTATTTGACAGTGTCACACCCACTGATGACATGCTTCATGGATTTCCGATGGTTTTTTTTTTCGGATAACAACACTTACTGAGTTTGATTACGAAATTTCGGTTGACGGTTTGTTGATGTAGGGATTTATAGGCAGGAATAATTAGGACACACCTAAATTTATACTTATATTATATATCCAACTGATTCACAAACGACATAAACTATATGTAATTACATTTGCGTGAGGGTATTGTGGCATGTAAGTGGCGTTGGCGGATTGTCGGTAAAACTCACAAATGACCGGTCAAATTGAAGTCTACATGTCCAACGAGTCGTAGATGTCACTTGCGTTGCGTCAGCTGATATAACGTAATGACATTTTGAGGTTGTGTGTGTCGCGTAAATTGTTTGTCGTTCACGCACTTCGCAAAAATTAATAAAAAATGTCACTTTACGACGATTTTGACAAGCACCGAGCATCGGAAAAAGTGGCAGGATGGTCGTCGGGGATAAAATTACTACAATCTCAATTACAGCTGAAGAAAGCTGCCACGACCCAGGTACAATTTACAAACACACTACCCGTCCTCTTGAAATCTCTGAGCTGCAACTGAAATTAATAATAAAACCAATCAACTGGACTATTAACTTTCCACATTAGCCGAAACGTGATCAATATCGAAAGGCCACTGCGATTTTACCTCCAGTAATTGACTTAAAATCCAAATCCATCAGCCGAGACACTGATCGCGAGGAAGAGGCAAGTACAAATATTTTTGCATCGTCAGTGGGACCCACCTCCGTGGTCTCTGGTGAATTTGACTGGAATGTCGTCAATGAGTACGACCCAATGTGGCCAAATGAGTACGAGAAGGTCGTCAAAGAGTTGCGTGACATTCGTGACAGAGAATATGACCAAGAGGCTGAGCAGAGGAAGCGGCGACGGGACTCGACGCGTTTCGAGGAGCCCCAGGTAAGTCCTCAGTCTTCTGAATGCCTGAAAAAATTATATAACATCAATAATAATTTCTTTTATCACTATTTGAAGGTTGCTGTCCCCAATACGTCGATGGTCGTGCCTGAACGCGATGAGGAGCGAACTCCCACGTCCCGAGTGGCCTCGGGCGGTGCCGCCATCGCTCCACCACTGTCTCTACAAGAGTCTTCAGAGGCTGCTTTGCCCACCCCGACGCCGGTTCCCGCGCGTCCACCACCTGCACCAACTCACGGATACACTACCTCGTCGGTCGCGGCTAAAATCATGGCCAAGTACGGCTTCAAAGAGGGTCAGGGACTCGGTAAAAAGGAGCAAGGCATGAGTGTGGCACTGCAGGTGGAAAAAACGAGTAAACGTGGTGGTAGGATTGTGAGTGAAAAAGAACAATTGATGCCTCCGCCGCCTCCTGTGAGTCTTTCACCGCCTCCGGCCTCTCAGGTGCCTGTTGAAGAACCCACAATCACCGAAATCATGAAATCTCCGAGCAAGGTATGAAAAATGCATTTTTTTCAGTTGTGAATTTTTTTTTATGACAATTTTTTCAGGTCGTGTTGCTTCGAAATATGGTCGGGCCCGGTGAGGTCGATGAAGATCTCGAACCCGAGGTTAAGGACGAGTGTAACACGAAATACGGCGATGTAGCTCGCGTTTTAATTCACGAGGTTATGGATGTTCAGCCTGAGGACGCTGTTCGTATTTTCGTTGAGTTTAAGAGGATAGAGAGTGCTATTAAAGCTGTTGTCGATCTGAATGGCCGATTTTTTGGCGGTCGCCAAGTCAGAGCGGGTTTTTATTCGTGCGAAAAATTAGACAATCTTCAGCTGATGGACTGAACAAATTTTATTTATTTATGCAGCGTTCGGCCACTTGCAGATTATGTATATAATTTTTTTTTTTGTACTATTGACACATGAATGTGTTAGTTCTGTAAGTTGACATTTTTTCACTTAAATTTAAACGATTGGTGACCTATTTAAAAGTGAATTTTTTCGGTCAAAGTGAGAAAAAATTATGAGCTATGTATTAGTCATCCATCAAACTGAAAAATTTTGTTTTTCGCTTATATCGTTTGAACTAAGCTGAATTTGATAATAATACCTATTATCAAAGTGATAGGTAATTAAATTCCCTACAAAATGACCACCCTAAGGTGGTTGTAGCTCTAGTAGTTATCGAGATATTGCGCGGAGATACGCAACGTCTCTCCACTCGATATCTTCGGTAATATTCGAGTTACAGCGACTTTCAATAGCTCATTTTGTAGATAATTTAATTACCTAACAGTTTGTTTATGTATATATGCATATCCAACTACTAGATCATAAAAATTTTCGACTTAATCGAAAAAAATGTGAAAAACTAATTAAAAAAATCCGGTTTTTTTTTCATTAAGTATTTTTTTTTTTTTTCGTTTATTTAATATTATTGACTTTAATTTACATTTCCCATATAAAATTTACAGTCTTTCATGATATTGATAATGATTAATTGTTCAAATAGCCGAGAAATACTTTTTAAACTGGCAAAAAAATTTTATTTGCCATGATTTTCATGTCTTTATGTCATTTTTTCGGGTTTAAAAATATTTGTTTATTAAGTAAATATTAAACTTATGCCGGGTAAGTTACATTATAAAAAAAATTAACGAAAAAAAAGAGATGAAACAAATATCGTCAGCGTTTTATAAAAATGTGCGACTTATAATGATTAGATAAGTTGATAAACCTTCGTGATTTAAGTCACAGCATATAGCAACAATAATTTAACTTGTTGATATCGAATATAATTTGAGTAAAAATTTTAAAATTTGTCTAAAATCATCTTTACGCACATTCAGCCGGTAAAATTTTCAAACGTTTACACACTTCCCCTAGTAAATTATTTAAAATAGTCCCTTGATGACCGATATTCTGTAAAAAAAAAAAAAACAAATTGAATATTTTAACTATTAAAAATCATGTAATATAAAATGAAGTATACTTACACCATCAAGTGTAACTGTAGGTATAAAAATGTCTTTAATTTTCAGATTGTGAGTCATTTTTCCATATTTAGCCAAGAGTTCAGAGCCTTTTGATGTTCTGGCACAACTCAGGATTGGCTCGGCATCAACGTGATACTTTTCAGCACACGATCGAGTTATATTTACTGGCCAAATATTGCGATCGATCATACAGGCGAGGAAATTCAGCTGAATACTTGGATTTTTGATGTAATCAATGGCACAGGCATGAATTGTATTGGCCTCGCACTCTCTGGGCCCGTGTTGGCACGTAAATTCGTAGCCATTGGGACCCTGCTTCGTCTGAAATTACCGCAATCAAGTAAAAATCTACGCTTTAAATACAAGCAAGATGAAAAAAATACCGTTGCTTTTCCATATGGAATCATTTCCACGACGACGTTGTCGGGGATTTTTTGATATGTTGGCTCGAGCTGACGCAGGACAAATCCTCGAGAATCTGGACACAGGGCCTCATAGTAAACGGCAACAATTACTTTTTGCATTTCCAAACGTTTCTGGAGCTCTGCGGGTTCTTCAAGGCCGGAGTTCACCTGTAGTTGTGCTAGATAAAATTTAAAACTCATCCAGGATGCACTTATTGTGACATTTAATTTAATTTAAGTGGAAATTATAGTGAAATTACCTTTATTGATTCATCTGAAAGCCAGAAGGGCTTCCAATATCTGAAGCATTGCCACAGAATAGTAACTCCTACGATAAGTAGGAACAATCGCAACCAAAATCGCATCATTCCCATTTTTTTCGTCCCAACTTTCTCGCTATTGTATTTAATCCACATAGGTACAACTCTCTAAATTCTTTAGAATATTCTACACATATTCAACATACCAAAAGGAGTATAGAAATTTTTTTTTCCTAATTGTTTAATGAAATTAGTCGCGTTTCACGATCCCTACACGCACCGCGCGTTCAAATAGACGTGAATGAATCGTGATATATGGAATTTTTATTTGCTCTCAGTGACGTAAGGTTGACTGCAACCTTGTAGGATCGTCTCTTTATCACTAGAAAATATCACAATAATATATAGATACATAAACAGTCTTAAATCTTCGGCTAGTTCCGGGTTACAATCGGCTAAATGCTCGTGTGTGTGAAAGAGAAAAAAACACACATGACAAATTTTAAATTCAAATACTCGGCAGATTATTTTTATTATATTTATTCGAGATATCTTAGATCTTAATCTATAAAAATTATCATGATTTAATCGCACATTAAACAATCTATTCGATATTCCAGTTGTTTTGTTTTTTATCAGCAGCGCAGCAAATATGTAAACACGAGCTCAGAGTATAAACTCAGACGAACCTCTCTGCTTGATTCAAACATATATTATTATTAAAATTAATTGGTAAGTTTAAAATGAGTTATAAAAATTTTTATTCTATTATTTTAAATGATTTTTGTGTGTAACAAAATGTCGAATTAGTTACCTATTGGCTGCGTTTTTACCCGCGAGCGATACACGTGCGTTCTCTTTTTTTTTTTGGGTTACAACATTTTATTATGTACAACTGAAATAATCACAGAATCTCCTTGATTAAAGTGCATACATATTGAGAGACAAAAGATGCCCATAAATAGATAATAAAAAAATAAAATCGCGTATCAGTTTAGGGTCAAAATCCACGTCCTCTGCGTACACCACTGCATGAAGAAAAGCGTAAACATTGCGCAGAATCAGTCTCGCGGCACAATCGAGCTGGAAAAGTGTTGTTGTAGGGACAAAACTGCGTACAATTGTATATGATCGTATAATCCTTGGGTAGAGTTTCGATAAATTTGTACACATTATAAAAATATCAGGCACAATGTTGTCAAGTAAGATGAAACATTCACGTAATGTGTATCGTGTGAATTCAATGACAACAATACGGACTAAGTACGAAATAATGAGTGACAATGAGTTGTGATGCTAGTATATTTATCTATATATTTTCACGTGTTGGTGCACATTCAGTCATAATCGCTTAATTTTACGTGTCACATCATTTCAATCATTCTGCATTCATAAATAAAGGCTCAATTAGTTTAGTGTGGAATGGCAGCAGCCCACAAGAAGAATCAATCACGTAGACGACTGGCAGCACTCACATTTCTGTCTAATATTTCGTTGGACGGGAGCCATCGAGACACTAATCTAGCCTTGCTACCTTACAATGGTGCCATACACCGGCGCATTCACAGTGAAACTATTAATGAGGTGATAAAACAAAATAATGGAGACACATCAACTGAGCAGGATGCTCTTGATGTCGTGCCAGATGAGATTTCCCACTTTAGGCACGATGAGACATCGGAATTACCTGGCAAAATCACTGGGGAACATCACTCCTTCAGTTCTGACTCGGATGGAATTCATACGCCAGCTAAAAACACCATTTCTGCACTCTTGGATCACGAACGAATTCTGCCAATCTCCGGATCATTTCGCGAGCGGTAATGTAGTCTAAAATATCTCGCAATTCCCGCATTGTCGACGGCATTACATAAGCCAAATCGACATGCAGAAATTCAGCTAGTTTATGAATATTTCAATAGACATTTTAATCCATTGAATTGGATTTTTTAGTGCTGGAACAGCTGACAGCGAGTATTCCCTGCCGGAGCGACGAGTGGGCTCGCTGCACTACAAGAGACGCATTGTCCATCAAACTTCAACCCTCTCTGAGGACATAAAGCATCACTACAACAGCAGCACCGAGAGTATTGGCTCGTTGCGCTCCAAATCCATCTCTCTGTCCAAGTCCAAGGGCAAGATCTTGAACAACAATCAGCCGGGCAACTCGGTGATTATTCCCGAGGTCGCCAAGGAACTGCGCATCATGCAGCGACCGGTCAATGGCCACAAATTCGGTGATGATCGCCTGGTACTCGTGTCTGCCAAGCGTGTGCCCTTTCTCGTCTTCTCGGCGCTGCCCTACACGAAAAATCAACGGACCAGCTGGTGAGTCAAGCTGCTCGTGGCGGTTTGTTTGATTTTTTTTATGTCAGTTAACCATTGAAATCATCTGACAGTTTCGTCAATCATGAAGCCTCATTTTTTTCACGTTTTATATCGTATGAAATTTATGAGGTCTTTACTGTTATTATTAGCTGCCTTGCTACTCCCAGTAGCACGCCTGTCTTCAAAAACATCGCTGTTTCTAATCGAATTCTACGCAGGTATAATGGCTATGAAAATTTTTAGATAGACTCGCGTGCTCCATAAGAGAGGAAATAACGTTTAATTATTTTTATTCGATACTGTAGTAACTGTTGTTATTGTTGATTTGCTTTGACTGATTTTTTTTATTAGGTCGGAATTACGCCGAGAGACTGGCCGTAGGCGAAACACATCAGGACCACGACCACTCTCTGCTATCAATGATAATCTGGATGCTTTTGGGCTGCTTGGATTGGAGCGAGCTAAAGATGGACAGGTATTTGTTTTGTACTCGTTTTTTTTTATTGGGTGATTAATAATTTTTTTGTTTTGCAGGAAATTTCTTATGGTCAATTGTTGGTGCCATCTCGACAATTTCGAGAGAGAAAATTGCATATTAGTGACAGTGAGACAATAGAACTCGCTCACTCTGCTCCAAAAGGGCATAATTTGGTATCAAGGTAAATAAGATAATTTTTTCTAATTAATTTCACATGATTCGTGAACAGTTTTCTGAGAGTGAGTGAATTTTTTAAAGCTTGACGATAAAAATTGATTCTTTTATTAAATTTAATAATTTGTCAATTAATTTGTTAATATTTTTATCTAACAATATCCATCACACGTATTTTTGCAGGACGAAAACAATTACGTGGAATATGGACCATACTAAATGGTAACCTAAATCTAAATTTTTGGTCTTAAGAACACTTGTGTGCTACATAATTTATTTTGGAAAGAAAATTTCTTTTTCTGCATGCACTGATTTATTATTCGATGATTTTTAAAATTTTTACAGCTCGATCGCGTGGAATTACTTTTATTTAATTAACGATTTTCAAGTCTTTTTGGATTTTTACAATCTGATTAACTGTGATCGAATGTACAAGGTTTTTATGCTTGACCCCCCGTTGGACCTTGAATTTGTTTTTATTTGCTTGCAGGTGCGTATCTTATGATACTGCTACTCATCGTGGCCAACATGTGTCATCTGATTCCCCGCCGTTATCGCTGACAAACGACGGCAAAGGTATGCGCTCACGGTGTTCGTTGACCATTAATTGTAAACAATCCTACTTTGTATTTACGGAATTTATTTTTTTTTTAGCTGCAGACTGGGAAGAACAGGGTGTTGTTCAGTACAATCCTAATTTGTTGGATGATCCTGAATTAATTGCTGGAAAACATCGAACGCTGTTAACATTTACATCATACATGGTAAACTATTTTTTGTAATCACTATTTTTTTTTGGCTTCGAGAGGTAATAGTGTTGTAGGATGAAAAAGCTGGTATTTTTATATTTCTGCCAGACGATGGTCTTAACAAATTCATTGTTAATTTTTCCAGGCTTCAGTCATTGATTATGTGCGGCCGTCTGACCTAAAAAAAGAATTGAATGATAAATTTAAGGAAAAGTTCCCTCATATTCAACTCACGCTCAGCAAATTAAGAAGGTTTTTATAAATTTAACTGTCGTAATTTTGATTGGAGATTTATGTGTTTTTTTTTTTTTTTAAACAGCTTAAAGCGAGAGATGCGAAAAATTGCGAAAATCGAATATGGAATTGATTTGTTGACTGTGGCAATGGCATATGTGTACTTTGAAAAATTAATATTGAGAAATATTGTGACAAAACAAACGCGGAAATTGTGTGCAGGAGCGTGTTTATTGCTTGCTGCAAAGCTCAATGATGTCAAGGGAGAAACGCTGAAATCACTTCTCGAGGTATAATTTTAATTATTCATGATTTTAAATCGTTTAAAGTGGTTTATTTACCTGTGGCATTATTTTAGCGAACTGAAAGTGTATTTCGATTGAATCGGAAGGACTTGATAACGTCAGAATTTGCTGTTCTGGTAGCACTAGAGTTTGGATTGCATCTTCCGACAGGAGAAATTTTTCCGCACTATCAGCGCTTAATCTACGAATCTTGACCTTCCTCCTGGCTCAGGTCAATTCTCAGATGGAGTATATCTTCACCTGAATAGTTGCGAGAGATAAAAATGTCAAATTACGATAATTTTCAGCTTCAATTTCAATCAGATCGAGCGTAAGCAATATTGTACCTTAAATCAGTGTTTTTATGGCAAAAGTTTAAGATTTTTTAATAGATTTAATTCAGAGATTATTCTTAAAAATTTCGTTAATTATTATTGTATAGGAAAAAAAAGCTAATTTAGTTATTCTTCAGAGCTTTATTGTCTTGAGAAATGTCAGTCACATGTCAAATTTCAAACTAAAATCATCACAAGCATTGAAAATAATACTTTTTTCGACATTTTAATGTCTTACAATTGAAATTTTAAGGGCCTTCTAATGTCCTATTTAATGAAAAACAATTTTTTTTCTTTCAATTTGAAATTTGACGAGTCAGGCGATTGACATTTTATCGTAGAATATTTATCATTATCATTCATAAATTTGTTAGGAGTCAAGTTTTCACTTAATAATTTTATTTTTTTAATATATCAATTAATTGACACGTATAAATCCAAATAATACATTTCAGTCTCCTAGATTGAGCAACAGGATTTTTTTTTTGCGTGTACAATTACGTGCTCAATGGATTGTTACATGAATGTGACAATTGAACAATCAAAGCCGGCTTAAAGTACTTGAATAATTGAATGTTTGATGTGAATAATTAATAATTGGCAGGTGAACGAATGTGAGTGGGAATAATGTGATTAATTTTTATGTTTGTGTCATATATACATAAATGTACGAGAAGACATTTTTTATCATGATAAAACAAACAAATCTAGTTGAGTTTCATATACGTTACGGTATATCAATTCTAGTCTGTTATTGCCGTATCGTAAAATTGACCATTAACCGAATATTGTGATCCTTGATCAATTCTTTATAGCGTCTATATATTCTATGAAATTTACACGTTATTATTCTATAAAAAAAAAAACATTATACTAGAGTACTTAATTCAGTCTGTGAAGAAAACAAAAAAAAATATACAAAATACTCCTCTAAATTAAAAATAAAAAGGCAATCAGTACAAAAAAAATTATTTTAGTCTCTCAATAACAATAATTAAAATCAGTAAAGATTGGCATGAAGAAATATCGTGTGTTTAAAACCAAAAGTATCGTTAAAAAAATTTTATTTGCTCATATCCTCAATAAGGATCCGAGTTAGACAAATTTACTATAAGACCTTTTTTCTAGCTAATAAAATTCTCTACAAAAAATATCTCTTGACAAAAATTTATATTTTCAGTAGTTTTCAAGATATATTAATTTAAAACTGCAGATCATTTTTTATGCACGTCTTTTTGGTTTTTAAGACATGCGCCACTTTCGCGGCTAATATCTCGATAAGAATGCGAGTTGGATGAAATTTCTTAAGGACTTTTTTTGTAGCTAATAAAATTCTCTACAAAAAAGATTCTCTATAAAAAATCTCTATCTTTAATAGTTTTATAGATATTTTTGATTTAAATGAGTAACTTGATTTTTTACGTACGCTACTTTTGGTTTTAGACATGCGATATGTTTGTTAGAGATTATTTCGTTAATTTTTCATAATTTTAAGGGAGATCATAATGTGTGTGGAAGCCTCTGAAATAATACTAGACACTCAAGATCCAGCGGAGAATCCATTTAACGCACTGAAGAAAAGGATTACGCGTTGCATCCAATGCGAGGCCACGGATTATTGCGTCTCGTTGCAGCATACAGCTCTAGCATGGCTTCACGAAAGCCTCTGCAGTGCTTGCGTGAGTATAAAGCCAAGCTGACCCTGAAATTTTTGCATTTAAATCAGTAGATCTCACTGGCCAGTCGTTTCCAAGCCATGATCACGACAATGACGAGTGAGGACACGGGATCCTACTTCCAAAAGGGTTTTTCCGAGTGGCTCAGTGAAGAGACTGTCTATATCCTGCAGAGGATAGAGCGCTGGGCCACCATTGCACGCGGATACAACAGGCTCAGGACCCGGAGAGTCTCACCAAAGAGGTACTCGCACGCACAAGAGTCTCCGGACACGTCGCTCTGGTGTCTGAACAACCTGAACGCCCTGAAGAGACTTCACCGCAGGTCCGTCGACGAGACCGGCCGCATCAACTGCTGCGGGACGTTCAACTACCAATCCAGCGGCAATTTGGACAGCACGTGCCTGGAAACCTACCGCTACGACCACAGCATCTACTTCAAGACGATCGGAGACATCAAGAGGAGCAAGGAGTACGACAGACAGAAAAATCTGCAGTTACAACTCGACGTGATGGCGCTCAGTGACAGTTGTGAGGACAATCAGCGAGTTGTCACACCCAATGGCGATGTGCGTTGGGATTTTTTAAACGACACCCACGATCCCGAGATGGAGAAGATTATGCGCAACGTTTGGCCCATCGTGGACCTGTCAAAACTCGTGGATTGCAGCGAACAATCGGCGAAAAACGACGGGAAAGACTTGACAAATGATCCAGCAGAGTCCCACGGGAAATCTCAGGACCAAAGCTTGACGCGGAGCTTCCGCAAGTCGCGAAGAGCCTCCAAATCCGTGCGACAGCCCATCGTCTGCGGGGACAACAATGTCTCCTGGCCCGGTGTACTCCTTAGTTTTAATAATATGGAACCGGCTCTAGTTTCTTCGCACCATCGTACTCTCAATGTTAAATAACTTCCTGCCGCAATTATTTTCGTAGGTTTTTTTGTACTTCACAACTGCGATTGATTTGTTGATTTATTATAAGAGATTATACGATGCATTCAAAATTAACTCTGCCATTTTTGAAAGTATTGAATAAAGTTGTTGACTTGTAGTTTTTCCTGCCAGTTTTTCGATTAACGCATGCGTCAGGTACGTGTACGTGCTTGTGCCGGCACATCGATCGTTTATTGCACGGTGAATAGAGCTGAGAGACAGCTGGACTGCATTTCGAGGACGGATTTTCAAGTATCAGCTAATTAAGTGCAGAAAAAACAATATGGGCAAGCGATTTGAGACAATGGCAGCCATGGCATGCATGACAACTCTCCTCATGCTCTTTAACTTTGTATTTTGGGTGTGTATTATGAAATCTGGTGTAAATTAAGTATTTATCATGTCTTAAATTGATTTAAATTATTTTGTTTTAATGAATTTTTCTTTGTGAAATTCTTGATAAAATGTTTTTTGATGATGTACAGTGTTCGGGAATTGCCATGCTCTGCGTTGGAATATGGATGCGAATTCAGCTAAGAGAGTATGCAGATATGGGTGTGGAGAACAGTGGGTCAGTGCTGCTGGCAATCGCGTGCTTGGGAGCTATCGTCGTCCTGGCGTCTACTCTCGCCTGTTGCTGCACCGCATGGGGTCATCCAGCCCTGCTCTACCTGGTAAACAGTACGCAGAGGTCAGTGCCAGAAGGACTGATTAGTCGAATTTTTGGTGTTGCAGTATGGAGCCTTCCTGGCCGTTGTCGCGCTCCTCGAGTTGGCTGCAGGACTCTCCGTCTATGCGTACCACACGAATCTCACTCAGGGCTTCGATCAGGGTCTGAATGAGAGCCTGGCGGTCTATGGAGTTAATCACACCAAGAGCAGTCACATTGACACCATGCAGTCCTCGGTAAGTCGTCCTTAAACACAAAAACTTTTTTTTCCCATTGAGAAGAAATGACTGACGATAAAAAACATCACTTGAAATAATTTTTTTCTGCTTGTTTAGCTGCATTGCTGTGGAAATAGGGCATATACCGATTGGCTGGACATGAAACCACCCAAGACAATCCCTCCGTCTTGTTGCAAACACGATGTTGGGTGTGATGTCGAAAATTTGGATGATATTTACACAGAAGTAAATTTTTTAAGACCTTCAAGTGGGTGTTTTGAGGAGTTGTTAATGTCGATTGAATGGTTTTTTAGGGCTGCTACAGTCTAGTGATTGATTTTATTAATCGAAACATCGGGCTGGTGGCTGGGAGTGCCGTTGGATTCGCTTTCTTCCCGCTGGTGGGTGTCTTCCTGGCCTGTCCACTTGCCAATAATATTAACAAGGCCAAGTACGAGCAAGTTGCTTAATTCCGGTGATTAAAAAAAAAATTCCCAACTACTTCAATCGTATATGTCAATATTTACAAAATATATTATATGTATATTGTGTAAGTGATTTAATCTTTTCTATTGATGTTTTCAATTTTATTCAAGAAGTATTCTTGTGTCAAATTGTGTGATTTATTTTTTTCGGTGATTTTGTAATATTTTTTTTATCAATAACTGGCGTCTATTATTGTGTAATAGACGATAGTTGTTGTATACAAGTGAATTTGCATCGTCACTGTTGATCTTCAAGTCAATATACTCTCCTTGTAGTTGGATAATTTTTTTTTATTATATAGCGTTGATTATATAAATTATTTTTGATAAATTTCTCAATATATTATTATGAATAATATATTACTTTATGTAAAATATATGCTATATTATAACAGTTTATTGAAATATTATTAAAATCACAAAGAATTAATATAAATATATAAATCGTACATATTTTTGTGCGTTATATATTTCATGTTATACATCTATGTATATGTCTTGATTATTACTATATATGCTTGAAAATTTATTAACTCTGTGAAAACTCATGAGGATCTATTGTATCTGAAAAAATAATACATTTATGTCCGTATTTATTTAATAATCAATTGAATAAGGAAAATATAAAGTTTTATTAATAGTGAATGAATATAATGTACATCCCAAAAATAATTGTGGTGGAAAAAATGGATTTTTAAATTAATTAAATTCTACGGTGCTAGTAGTAGGGACTGCGCGCTGGAACACTGCGCTTAGAGTAGGCGGAGTCAAGTGGGCGGAGCTTATACTGTTTTTATAGGTCCGGAGAGCACCAAATCTCATTCTCTCGGGAACTTCCACCGAGAGAGCACCTCAGTCGGGTCTAGGACCCGTCAGTATAGTACAAGTCAATATCTAGTCAGACATTTGTAGTAAGTAGTAAAAGTCAATGTCGTGTTAGCTCGGGTTTTTTGCTTTTAAATGAATTCAGTGAGTGGATTAGAGTCAGTGCAGTGCGGAAGTGACAGCAGAGCATCCGAAAAATAGTGAAGTGAAGTGTGATAAGTGGCCTATTTTGGATTATTTAAAACTCACCAGGTATAGTGGAGAAGAAGATGTGTGCTGGCGGTGGATGTATCTCATGGTGCGTTGTCTGCTGTCTGCTCCACCGTTCACCGTGGGATTCCGGTGAGTCAAACTCTAATTTTCCCTGCTCAAAAATAATACTCTGACATTTATTATCCAACTAATATTGCTGGTATTCGAGGATATTACTACGCTTCTGTAATATCCTTTGAATACTGGGGATAATCAGTGATTTCTGAGAGTTTTTTTTATTGCGTAGGCCGATATAATTTTTCAAATCCTGCTCAATTAAAAGGGCAATTGTGTATTAATTACGTGAAATGTCCAGCGATTTTTCCTGGACATTTCAGACGGATGAAAATAATTTTAAAAAATCCCTACGAGTTGTCCGGCAATTTTTCCTGGACGTTCCAGAGGAAAAAATTTTGCAGTTTGTTCGCTAAATTTATATGTATCGCTCAAATGCTGCTGTCATGTGGAGAATCCGTGAGCGAAGCCGCATTGGTTAGGTTCACAGCAGTTCTGTCTGCAGAGACCGTGCGATTAGTCACACGGTGGTGTGTGTGTGTCGGTGTTGAACCGTGGCGGGGCTCTGCGTGATCTCGTGAATGGCCGACGAGAATCAGGAAAGGATGAAGGATAACAATCAAAACTGACTCGGCGGGCGAGAAAGCCAAGGTATGTCGAAGTCGAAAGATTATCGAGGCCTATCCTCGGCTCTCGCCTCACTTAATTCTATTCATATTTACCTACAATAAATTCGTAGACTTGACCGGTGTCAAAATTCCATTTAGGGGGGTTGTGAGTCGCGTTAGTTTTGTCCACAACGACCAATTGATCCGAGGGGTTGTGCTTTATTATTCTTCGACAAATATATATTCGTCAAACGCGTCAGACTAGATGGATAAAAAATCAAAAAATTCTGATGATTTTCACAAAAAGTCCTCGAGGGCTTGTGTTTTCGACGGGGGAACCTGTGTCTTAGGGTTACTTGCTCCCGTTTGCAGAGTGTGAACTGGTTTTTAATGAGATGCCGATCATATGGGCGCAGCCTCCTTGTATTTTTGCAATGTGCCTTTAACCCGGTAATTATTCAACTTGATCGGCCTTTTCAAATAACTCGATATTTTTTAAACAAGAAAAATATCCAAACAATCATAAATCACTGAAATATATAAATTTTTCTATCGTGTTTCCGTGTATAATAAGTATCACGGAGGGTTATGGGCATTCATCTTTTTTTTTTTTTTTTGCATTTTCAAGGGGGAATTGAGAGGTCAGACTGTTTTTTTTTGGGTAGCACACGTTGTGTTTCTTGATTTGTTCATAGATTGGTGATATCCATGCAAGGAATTCCGGAGATTTTCTCGTGTGTACCGAAGGACTGAGACAAACAATAATGGCTTTTCGGCAGCTTTTTTTACAAAAACCCATGGTCAAGCTGGACAAGTCATTAGACGCAACATGGCCGAGTTGGTTTTTGTTTGTGATAATATTTTAAACATGTCTCAATAATTCTAGAACAAATTTTTTTAATTCTACGAGCCGATTGTTTGTGTGTGTGTTACAGCTGCACGGCAGAAAATAATGTCGGAACCCGAGGAAAGTCCAGCTGTGCCAGACAGTACAACCAGAGAGCAGCGTCTGGGATTTGCCAATTTAGAGGATGTGCTGCTTCAGCATAAAGATGGAAAATACTATCTGGGAACGGTGGTTCAAGTGGACCTGCCGCGCGAGCGATGTTTGGTCAAATTCCTCGACAACACGTCGGCCTGGTCGTCCTTCAAAGAGCTGACAAAACTCTCGATGCCCGAGTCGGATGTGACGTGCGTACTATGTAAAAAATCTCAGTCCAAAACAGACAATGACGTTGTCGTTTGCAACAAGTGTGGCAGAGGCTATCATCAGCAGTGCCATCAGGTACGATGACATACTCGTAATTCTAACCTCTAACTGTCTGTAACGGGTAAAAAACTTTGTTTTTCCAGCCGCAAGTGTCAAAGGAGGACGCAGCTGCTGACTCGCTGTGGAAATGCAAGCGATGCGTGGACTGTCAGCCGAAGAATCGCGAGTCTGCCGACCCAAAGAACTCGATGATCAAGGCAAACATACGAAAAGTGTGCAGTGGCAGAGATCAGCCACAACCACCGCCCGAGGACATGACCAAATTGCCGTACGATGTGTGTAAATGAGCGACATGACGCTGCCACACCAACAATTCAGTGTGTTTTTAATCACATTGCTTTTTATTTCAGCCCGAAATGTTGAATTGGGACTCGCATCATCGAGTGAACGTCGAGCAAATCTACTGCTACTGCGGCCTGAACGGCGAGTGGTACACTCAAATGTTGCAGTGCGCGAGGTGTAAACAGTGGTTTCACGAAAAATGCGTGAGCTGCTTAACATACCCGCTCTACAGTGGCGACAGGTGCGTGTGTGCATTGAAAAAAAACCCATGCAAAGTTTTTCTGAGATGATAAACAATTGTTCCATGTAATATTTCAGGTTTTACGTATTTGTCTGTTCAACGTGCAATCATGGGAAGGAATTTGTACGACGATTGGAGCTCAAGTGGGTAGATCTCGTGCACCTGATGCTGTACAATCTGACAGTCTACAATGCAAAAAAATACTATGACCTGGACACAGTTATAATTCCATATGCCGCGGAAAATTGGCACATGCTGCAGCTTCCCGCGCGAGTGAGTATCGATTATACCCTGTAAAACCGACTGTCACTAGCCGCAAATATTTTTATAATTCCTTAATGTGTGTTTTCAGCTACGGGACGTTAGCGCACAAGTACGACGTGAATCGATACTCTCAATTTTGGGGAATAATCGAAATCGATTCAAGTGCGGTCGTGAGATTAAGAAACGCACGACAATATGGGGCCTACGCGTGAGATTACCACCGCCCTGTCCCGTTGTCAATCTACCAGCCACCGGAATTATCGATGATTCAGTTCTGCGCCGATGTTGGGGAGCTAGTAAAAGACTGCAATATCTTCCACCGCCTTCAGGGCCCGTGATGCTGCCAGAGAGTAAAAAAAACCCGAGCCCGCAAAAGCAGAATGCGTCAGAGACTATTGAGACTGCGGTGGATCCATCCGACGTGGCAGCGCGAGGAACAGTGTATCCAAGCAGCGCCGAGGTGGACCAGAGCACCTGTCAGAGCCCGAGCGTAGCGAATGAGTCGACGGAATCTCTGCGCGAGAGGTATAGCGGCGGTGGATTTGTTAAAAAATCATTTCCGTTCCCTAAATTAAGTCTGCAACGGCGGCGAAGACTGATGGCTCTGGTGAGCACACGCGAGCGAATGCTGCGGAAGCACAAAAAGCGAGAAAAAGGCTGTACGGAAAATTCCCTGGTGAAGGCGCAGGGTGTGCGCGAAGCCAGATACAAAAAGGCGCGGAAACTCTTGAAAAATGCCATAGCAAAGAGCAAACAGCGGAGTCCGGAGGTGTCCGAGCTGCCACCAACGCCGCCGACGTCAGTCTCAGGTCCTCCGACACCTCCGGCAACGACATCGGCCATCAGCGAGCTCTCTGTGCCCAGTTCCGTCGATCTGATGCACCCGCTGCCGCTGTCCACGCCCGCAGACACGAGTGGCGACGAGACAAGTTCCCGCGGTACGCTCGATTCGTTTATCCCGCCGCCAAAGGACTTTGAGGGCAAGAACAACCCGTTCCGGAACCTGAGCGAGCTCCTGGGCACGCCGAGCACCATGGGGCCAGGCACATCGAGCACTCCCTTGCCCTACAACCAGTGCCCGATCACTCTGCCATTGCCTCTGACTCCTGTGATCTCTCAACCACCCATTGTGCGACCTACGAAGCGTCAGCTCTCCGAGAAGGACATTATTGTCGACCGCAATGGCCAGGTAAAGCGGCGGAGGCAACACCGACGCGGCCGTCCGCCGCAGCAGTTTCAGCAAACTGCCAGCAAGACGGCGGCCATTTTACCAGCGCGAAACAGCGAAGTTAAGAACGAATTTGCTCGCAATCTGCGGAGCTCCTTCAACAGCTCAACGAGCAGCAGCGCAAATAGTCAAATTGCCAACTGCGTGGATTATGCACTCAATGGACGGCGCCTTCGGCAACGACAGAGCAACGAAAAACTGTCGCCACCAGACACGCAGCAGCCGAAGAACCGCGGCAGCATTCCCACGTCGCCCAAGTGCTCGCCCGTCAAGCAGACTACGCCTGACATATCTATGGATGATTTAAAGTCGTCGGTGAACATGTACTTTGGTGCGGCAAATCGAATAGCCTCCGGGGAAAAATTTGTCGTGAGAGCCAAGAGAATATCGTCCAACGGCGCGTTGCAGTACCTCATCGAGTGGGACGGACCTAAAACATAGCGGTAATATTCTATTATGTGTCTCGTCCATGTTCTTCATCGCCGAGAAATGGAATATCTTCAGCGCAATCAAGCCGCAATCGCGCCGATGATCGGTCGTGCTTACCAGCGATTCACGTGCGTTCGATAAGAGTAGAGAGGTTTGTCGCCTTGTCTAGTTGTCTAGAAAATACTGCCACAGCACTTGGACACTCACGAAAATTGCTCCATTGATTCGAAGACTTAACCCTTTCGTCCGCCGCACTCACGGCTCAACACTGCTGGCGCCTGGAAGTTTTTTTTGTGTATAAACGTTCAGAAAAGTCCGGAAAACGTCTCAGAGCTTATTAGACAATTGAACTGTGTGTGGTTTAGTGTTGGATGTTTAGTGTGACGGACATGATGAAAAAAAAAAAAAATTCTCGTGAACGTCATTGCGGGGGAAGACGGAATATAAAAAATTATCAAATCAGGCACTCGATGAAAGTTCAATGTATCTTTGCGATTTTGGTTCACCCTGTCGAGGTAATTTTAGTATTTTTTTATTATTATTGATTCTCGACGCACTTTAATTATTCTCAGCGTCCTAGGTTTTTTCTCATAGTGCGGTTTGTATTAAGACTAACTAGAGAGTAGGGAAAGAAAAGATGTATTCATTACTTGCTTGTGTTCTTAAAGCAATTTTGCTTACCGTTTTTTTTCTTCTATTTTTTTCGATGGTGCAGGACGTCTAAAGTCAGTCATCCGCACTATAGTTGAACAATTGATGGATTTAGGAAGATTGTTTACTCCTAAGTGATATTCAAATGAATAATGGACACTGCCAAACTTTCATATTTTTTACTTTAATCAAGGAAGAAAAAAAAAAAAAACACCATGAAATATTATTTTATCTATCGCTTTGCTATGATAATTTTTATATACTGATCATTCATTTTGATTAATTAACTTTTTTGTGTTCAATCTTTGTATGAATTACAAAGTAATATCATTTACACATTTCAGTACAATTGGTATGATTACTTTTGTGTGTAATCATGTATGCTATCATGAATTCAATATTTTCTTTTTTTTTTTTTTCAATCAAGAATTTACATTTTATTTTCTATCGCTGCGATGATAATTGGCAAATCGCAAAAAAGTACTTTTTTAGTTGAGTTAATACAGAAAAAAAAAAAACTTGCGTCAGTTGTCACAAAAAAATACTGGCGAATTAATAAACAAAAAAATGAAATTATAAAGAAATGATCTACTGCCAGTATCGTATGTAAATATTCCTTTGTTTTTTAATTATAGGTAAACATTATTAAAAGTATATCTTTGTAAAGTAAAATCGTGTGAACTGAATAATTTTCGTAATGTTAATTGAGAGAGAAAATCGAGAAAAATAAATATGAACAAAAATATGTGATTAATGGATTTTAGATTGATATTCATTATTGTGAGGGATTAAATTTTACGATGAAATTTTAATAATTAAAATTTCACGAGAGAAAAAAAAAAAACAATTTAAGGCGCTTCCAATTAATTTCCCCACCGAAGATATTGAAGTAAAAAAAATTCTTTTGACCGAAATTATTCGATAAAATCCTGAAATTATTATAGATAATTTATAAACATTTTATATCAAAGAAAAACAAATTTTTTAAGCGCAATACATCGAGCAGCTGACGACGAATCTTGAATAAATGACTTTTTTGTTATTTTTACTTATATCCCAATTAATACATAACCATAAATAAAGTTTGCAAAAGTTTATCGGATTGAATGACCAATTGAAAAAAAAAAGATTATTAATTATTTCCAATGTTTATTTAGCTTGTGAAAGAGACTGATAAATAAGCCTTATCATTTTTCTCGCGTTAATTAAGAAAAAAAAAGTACTATCCAATTTTTTTTCACCGGTATCGAACGTTGAAAATAGTTGAAAACTAAGGAAAATCATTCCCTCCTCGTCTTCTCTCTATTGTAACACGATTAATTAAGTAATGTTTAGAACATTGCGTGTAAATATCATGAATTAAGAAGGAAAAAAAAATCGAATTTAAGATCACAATCGCAATTATCTGTATTCAGTATGACGTGTGCGTGTATGAATGGTTAAAAAAAAATAAATAAGTGTGTATTTTGGAATGAAGCATTACTTGATCTGTGTGTCTGTATTTTTTTAGTTTTCAAAGTATTGTCGATGGTAAATAAAAATTAAAAAAAAAAAAAAATACAAATGGCGACTAGATAATAATTTGTTAATGTTATCAATTTTTCTCATGTACTCACGAATTTTTTAATTATATCCGTTTGATAAATCTACACGATTTTTCGAGGCATACCTTAATAATTATGACTCTCGTGTAGATTTTTTAAAAATGAGATAGTTAAAGTACACAATATTATTATCAAGACTTTGTGTGATGACTGTAAAATATACGTACGGTTTACAAATGATAATAAATGCAAAAAGGCTATCATTCCAATTTTACTCGTGTTTTTTTCTCTCTTCATAATTATTAAATAGCAAAATTTTACATAATTCTTCTTAGGAAAATTGTTAAAAATCATTAAAAATTCTGGAATGGATAAAAAAAAAAAAAACAGGACATTTAGTAATTAAAAATTATAAAACCCGTTAAAACATTTTTTTTTTTTTATCATAAATGGTTAGACTATCTTTATTATTACATCTGTTTAGAAGACATAACTTATAAAAATATAAGGACGTAGGACAGAGGAAGATATTATGAAACATATCTTTAGTTTTTCTTATCGAGCTTATAAAATAAAATTCAGTACTTTTTACAAGTTACAAGGAATAACAAATTCTAATATAGATCCAAGTTTTTTTTTTTCTTCTAATTCATTACTAAATTCTTACTTTAAACTATCTTAATTCAACTATTGATTTATTTTTCATTAACACAGAGAGTGAAGGTGCGTTCAGAGAGCAATAGAAATTTTTTCCCCTCTGGATCACATGTTTCTCAAGCCTAAAAAAATCCTACGCACAGTCTACGTATAAAATTTTCTTTTTTATCATTGCCAAAAAATATACAGATGAATTTGATTTACAGTCTGGTTCATTTTTAAGGCCTCAATTTGAATACGCTGGTGATTTTTTTTTTTCAACAATATATACGTATATAGAAAAAATATATTTTGATCATTCTCACAGATGAATATGTTATGTTTTTTTTTGTATTATTTCACGTTTGTTGGGCAGTCTTACAGTGTCACTATCTCTCTATCAAATGAGCACAAGTTATTGTCGGATTTTGAACGTTTGGTTACTGGAACAAATAGAAATTGATCGCGCACCGCTGTGTGAGCCAATAATTGCACTGAGAATAATAAAATAAAAATAATTATTCTCACTGCAACAGACAGCCACACGATACATTACATATAAATGTTTTTTTTTTCTTTCATTCATTTTTAATTAATATTATAATAGAGAAACATGATTATTGTATATTGACCATCATCTTACAAAACAAACGTATCAATAGTATCAATTATTATTATTACTTTAACTAACTTATTCGGTATAAAAATATGTAAAAACAGTTTGTACAAAAATCGAGAGAAAAGATGATACAGAAATACACGACCTTCACATATAAAAAGTGAAAGAGATATTAATATATTTACAATTTTTTTCGTTATTATATATTTCGTTTTATCATATTTTTCTTTTTTCTCACAATCAAACAAACAAAAAAATAAAAAAAGCCATCAACTTGATAATAATAATAATCATTGAATTAAGTGAATAATCTCTGTTATGACATCATTTTTTTTTGTCACAGCGAATATTGCAAACACAGATCGATATGTATTCAATCAATAAAACCTTTTCTCTCGCAACAATCTAGGAAATTATTAATTATGCAAAAAAAAAACCTCTAGAATTATGGAAATTTTAATCGTTGATAAAAAAAAAAAAAAAAAAACGATTTGTTTTTCCATATTTTGGCTTTGGTAGACTGTTTTCAGAGAATTTAATTGACAACTCCGTAGACTCAACGACACCTAAGTTATCTAAACACAATAAGATTTTCAGAAAAAAAAATTATAATAATTAAATTACACTAGGCCCCCTTGATTAGTGTTGAGTACATCCGAAAATTTAACTAACTACACATTGGAGTATACATTTAGACAAATAAACATTCGTGTGATTAATAAAAATGAACAATTGGAATGTGTGTGTATGGATGAATTGGTCATTCGGAGTTAGTTAAAAATTCTCTGAGTCCCGGCCAACCAGATTACATTGTATTAACATGCATTTTCGTACGTTTTAATATTCTTTTCCTTGGCTATTTTCCAACATATCGATGCACAATTCATCTAAATGCATAATGTTTATCTAAATTAAAAGTTTACAAGGCACAATCGTTGAATTTTTTTGTATCTTCAGTCCCAATATATACCAAATATACGTATTGACACGATTCATTTCAATTAGAACGAAGACGAATTGGCAGTGGCAACAATATTGAAATGTAAAACAAAGATTTGCACACATTAAATAGACTATTACAATTGTTACATACAAACTGCCCGAGTACGATTGTCTCTTCTCTCCTTAAACCTTACACTTTTTTCCCTCCCACGCACAATAATTTATTTACAATATTTTTTTATCCTTCTGGGAAACCCCTTACTTCACAAAACTTCCCCCCTGACATTCATCATAACTTTTCCGACACATAAAATTCGACATTGAGAAGGCCCTCACACTCTGGCAAGTTGAAGGCACCTTGAACATTGAGCTGAACGTGTTGCACCGTTGAAATTTAATTCACTATAAAAAATATTGTAGCTTTCCTGTATAATTGTTCGAAAAACCACAGTGTCTGATTCGCAAAAAATAGTCTTTGTGACGAAAAACTATATGTATAACGTATATATATATCTCCGCATATATATCTATTAGAGTGTCTATTATTTATCAATCTCTTTTTTCCAACGCAACCCTCTAAATTTTTAGTTTATGCTATAAATATTATTTTTTTCAAAAATATTAAACCTTATTATGTTATTTAAAACATAGTTTTTTTTTCTTTATTTTCAGCATAAACTAAAGATTTATTGGGCGACGATAAAAAAATAGTTGGCAAATAATAAACTCCCTAATATCTATTTATATATATATATAATATTTATATGCCTAAATAAGCGCTCAATGAACTCACAGGCTTGCCAACTTATCAAATGTAGATCGCCTCAGAGCCCTTGTTGCTTTGGTGAGGGCCTCCGGGTGCGTAGGCACTGGGTGAGGCCATGCACTCGGACCAGTCGCTGTTCGAGTGCGGCGAACTCGAGGACCAGTGGCCGGGGCTGTCGGGCGAGGGCGTGGGAAAGCTCTCGGGCGCTTGCATGAGGTGTTGCGGCGTGACATCGGGCCCAGAGTGATGAGATGGCGGCGTCAAATATTGGTAGTACTGCTGCGCCTGCTGCTGGCTCGTCTGCTGCTGTTGCTGTTGCTGCTGCTGCTGCTGTTGCTGTGGCTGCTGCAGCTGTTGCGTCTGCATCTGCTGCTGTTGCTGCTGCTGTTGGCCACTGGAGTAGGGCAGATTGTCAAAGTCAAATCCCACGGGCGGCATGCCGCCGTGCTTCTGGTGCGTGGCCTGTCGCATTGCCGCGATGTGTGTCGGTGACGTGGGCAGCGACGGCCGGCTCTTGGCCGGCGACGGCGAGCCCATGTAGCTCGCTTGAGGCGACAGTGTCATATTGGATTGCACGGAGTGCGGTGGCGACTGATTGCTGTAGGGCGGCGACAGCGTGCTCACCATTCCCTGGCCCTGGCGCTGATGCGATGCCAGCAACTGATCGTGATAGTTTGGCAGGCCGTAGCTCGTCGTGAACGTGTCTAGACCGAGCTGTTGCAGGCCCTGCATCGACTGTCCCTTTATGCAGTCCTCGTACGGTGGCGGCTGCTTGGCCGTCGTGTGTGCCACGAGTGGGAGCGCGTTGCTGTACAGGCTTGCGCTGTCGTACGGACTTGGCAGATTTCCCTCGGCTCCCTCCGCTCCCTGAGGGATTTCCTGGTTTGGGGGCTGAGCGCCACGCTTTGCCGGTGGCTTTTTCACCGATGATTTTCGCCTCACCGACACCACTGCGCCCTCGGATTCGGGGCTGTTGGGATTGCCAGGTGCACCCACCTTTGACCGCTTCTTCGCCTTGCTCTGCTTCGGCGCCGAGCCAATCACCGTCGGCGGTGTGATCAGCTGAGGATGATTTGGAGAACCTGCGGAAAATAATTAATTAATTTACCACCGACTCAAAAAAAAAAAGCAAAATTGTATTTTTTATTAATGCATCAGTGAATTTACCCATGAGAGGGCCACTCGGCATGACGGAGACCATCTGCTGAGGCCTAGGCATGTGCTCGTCAATTAGCCTGACGATGTCGTGGTGCAGCCTCTCGCTGGCAACGTCGCGAGGTAGCCGATCCATGTGATCAGTGATGTCTCGATTGGCCAGAGTGTCAAGCAGAGCTTTACAGGCCTCGAAACTGCCCTCGCGCGCCGCAAGAAACAGCGGCGTCTCGTCTTTATCGTCCTGAGCATCACGGTTGGCTCCGTGCACCAGGAGAATATTGACAGCATCGACGTTATTAACAGCGGAGGCCCAGTGGAGCGCTGTCTTACCGCTGTTATCAGCCGCATTGATGTCGGCATCGGCATTTATTAGATCCTCCACCATTCCCTCGGTGGCAAGTCTCGCCGCGAGGATTAGAGGTGTCGTGCCGTCGTGCATACGAGCGTTCAAATTTGTCGCCCTATTTCTCAATAAAATCTGGAAGACTCCCATGGCATCAGCCGCCACAGCCGAGTGAAGCGGAGTTCTGCCAGTGTTGTCCTGTGAATTTGCATCGGCTCCGGCATCTAGAAGCCGCTTAGCAGCGTCGGCACGTGCATAGCGCGCTGCCAAATGCAGCGAGGTCTCGCCACTCTTGTCGGTTGTCGCATTCAGATCGGCGCCTTGCGCGACCAAATCTGCAATCACCGCAGCCGTTCCATCGCTCTCGTCTTCCTCCTCGCCAGTATCTAGACCGCCGCCACGCACTGCGGCGACCATGAGTGGTGTCATGCCGCAGGGACCGCGTGCATCAACGTCCTGACCGTGCTCGAGGCTTGGCGGCGTCAAAACTCCGCCAGCATCGGGCCTGCGAATCTCGGCTGCATCCAGATGCTGCTGTGTCCACATGCGCGGCTCAGCCTCCTCGTAGTCCGTGATGACAGTGTGATCGCTCGCGTAGCCCGGCTCGATCGCGCGCATTCGCTTCGACGGCGGCAAGTCCGACTCGTCGTCTGACCACTGCTGCCCGCGCCCGTTGTTCATGTCCATGTCCATGCAGTTGACCGACGGCTGCTTGTTCAAGTTGCGCATCTCCTGGCCGTCGGGGCCGCGTCTTCTGGACCGCCGTCTCTGCCCCGTGCTGCCGCTCGTGCGCAGAAAACCCTCGGGGAACCAGGTGATTCCAACTGCCCGCTTTTTCTGCGCGGTCACGAGCACGCCCACGAGCATACCCCCGATAATCACAATGACAACGCCGATAAAGACGTACTTGTAGTTGGTGGGAGAGTCCGAGTACTCTGGATCCTGTCCTGATCTCACTAGCGCCCGGACCTTTTCAATTGGGAAATTTTGAGAGAGCGTGTGCTTGGAGGCCGTTGCCGCGAGGAATTCTGCCGCCTCGTTGGCCGACGGGAAGCACACGGCTCCGTGTGTCGTTGTACATTTTCTGTTGTCAATTTCTAGGTAGGCAACCACACCTCTCTCAGTGCCCTCGGCTTCGTCGTTCTCGCTGCCAGGGTACGGTGACTCAGGTATGTCACCGCCCAGATGCAGTCCCGGCTCCAGATCGCCGCCGGTCCACGGATAAATCATCTCATTTCCACTGTCATCCTGTTTCAGCCGTAGCGTGGTTCTCAGTGCGTGTCCCATGTCTCGCAAAAAGCCAACGGAATTCTCGCGGAACGTCGACATATCCATTCGAACAACGAAGGAGATGACTCCGTCGGCTAACGAAGGTTTCTTCTCCAGATCGCAGTCCAAACCATCCCAATTGCACTCCTCGTTGTTGCATCCATAGTCGCAGTAGCCGTTGGCATAGTGCTTGTGACAGTAGGCATCATAAATGGGATTGCAGGGAGCAAGTTTCTTCTCGCAATCACGCCCGTCGAACAGGCACTGCGCGTTATTACATACCTCGTCGCAAACGCCGTTCATAAAGACATCCCAGCATTTTATTGGCGCCGTGCAGTTTCTCCAGGGATTGTTAATACCGAGCGAGCAGTCGTTGCCGTCAAAATTACACGCATAACGATTGCATTCTTGGTCGCAGTGAAGATTTCCGGCCTTTTCTTCGCACCGATTTTCAATACACTTTTTTCGCTCGCGCTCGAGGTCAAGTTCGTAGGCATTCATGGCTTTAGGCAGATTAGAATTGGGTCGTCCGAATACTCCACCGTGGCCGTTGTGGTCGTAAGTCTCGCAGTTTTTACCGGTCCACTTGGGCGGACAGTAGCACGCATAGTCGCCCACGAGATTCTCACAGATGG
Organism: Macrocentrus cingulum; assembly: GCA_002156465.1. Taxonomy (NCBI): domain Eukaryota; kingdom Metazoa; phylum Arthropoda; class Insecta; order Hymenoptera; family Braconidae; genus Macrocentrus; species Macrocentrus cingulum. The sequence goes on along the minus strand of MVJL01011495.1, from coordinate 30,062 downwards.
CATCCGACTGCTGACACGGGTTGCTGGCACACTCATCCTTGGCGTCGATCTCGCAGTGAGTCCCCGTGGTACCCGGAGGGCAGTAGCACCGGTAACCCATGTCGGTGGGTGCGACACGGCAGGTTCCACCGTGTAGACAGGGCTCAGTGTCGCAGTAAGACCCGGCAAACTCGCAATTCAGTCCGTAGTAATCGCTGGGACACAGACAAACGTGTCCGGCCTGCTTGGCCGTGCACACGCCGCCATTTTGGCAGGGCGAGCTCTCGCAAAAGTTGACTTTAACCTCGCAGTGACGGCCCATGTATCCAGGTTTGCAGTTGCAATGGTAATTATTAACGAGCTGAACGCAGTCCTGGGTTCCAGGCATTGCGCAGGGATTGGACAGGCACTCGTTGATGTCACCCTCACATCGCGGTCCAACAAAGCCCGGTGGACAACGACACTCAAAGCCACCAACCCTGTCTGTGCACGTTCCATTGTTGTGACAAACACCCGGCACACAGTCGTTCACATCGATCTCACAAATAATTCCAAGAGTTCCCGGTGGACAGGAGCAACTAAAGGTGTTGACTAGATCGTGACATGTGCCACCGTTCTGACAGGGATTTGGCCGACAGTCATCGATATTTAAATCGCAATTCTGTCCCTGAAAGCCCTTTGTACACTGGCACTGATACGAGCCCACAAGATCTTTACAAACAGCGCCATTCTGACAGGGCGCCGAGTCGCACTCATTAATTTCCTCCTGACAATACGAGCCAGTGTATCCCTCGAGACAGTGACAGCGATGACTGTTGCCAATGTCCTCGCAAGTTCCATTATTACACAGATAATTCTCGCGAACATTCTTGCGAATGGCCGCGTCTTTGCAAGAGACCATCTCGACATCGCAGACTTTTCCCGTCCAACCGGGCGAACAGTTGCAGTAATATTTATTCTCATGTTGCACACAGGTAGCGCCATTCTCGCAGGGTTTATCCTTGCACCAGTCGACATAGCGGTTGCACCGCTGATCAGTATATCCGTAAGGACAGTGGCAAGTGTAGTGCTGATTAATGTCATCGTGACACGTCGCGCCATTTAGACAGGGCGAACTGTCGCACTCGTTGATCCGATACTGACAATTCGATCCAGTGTATCCCATTTGACAGACACACGTGTAATTATTGATACCGTCGATACACGTGCCGCCGTTCATGCAGCTACTGTCTGTGCAATCTTCGTCGTTGGTTTGGCAGTTCATTCCGGAGAATCCGAGCTGACACTGGCAGGTATACGAGTTGACGTACTGATTGCAGATTGCGCCGTTGAGGCAGGGTGAGGGCTGACACTCATCCACATCGACCTCGCAGTGCTTGCCGCTGAATCCATCGACGCAGAGGCAAGTGTAGTCGCCAATTCCGTCGAGGCACGTGCCGCCGTTTTGGCAGGGGAAGGACGCGCAGTCGTCGGTGTTGATGATGCAGTCGCGTCCCTCGTAGCCCTTGGCGCACACGCAATGATAGGATCCGTTTGTATTGCGACAGGTCGCGCCATTGCGGCAGGGCGACGTCATCACGCACTCATCCACGTCCTCGTCGCACAGGCGACCTGTGTAGCCGACCGTGCAGGTGCAGGCAAAGTCCAGGAAGTTGGAGGATGGCGTACACTTGGCGCCGTGGAGACACTTGTTCGGCGAGCACGGGTCCAGCTTGCCTTCGCAGTTTCTGCCCGTGTGCGGTAGCTCGCACACGCACTTGTAGTCGTTCACCAGGTCGATGCACGAACCGCCGTTCTCGCAGGGATTGTTGGCGCAATCGTCGATGTTTGTCTCGCAATTTGTGCCCGCATAGCCGGCCAAGCACGAGCAACTGTAGTCGTTCAGAGCATCCTTGCACATGCCGCCGTGCTGGCAGGGATTCGAGCCGCACTCGTCGATATCCGACTCGCAGCGCTTGCCACCGTAACCCGGCACACAGTGGCAGATAAATTGGTTCACGCCGTCTTCGCAAGTTCCACCATTGATGCAGGGATTGCTGGCGCATTCGTCGACGTCGCTCAGGCATCTTGCGTCATAGTAGCCCCGCGGACACTCGCATCTGTAGCTGTTTATCAAGTCTATGCAGCGGCCGCCGTTGGCGCAGGGATTGCTCGCACACTCGTTGATGTCTGTCTCGCAGTGTTGCCCAGTGAATCCTGGTTCACACTCACAGGAATACCTAGAAATAAATGTAAAAAATATTCTCTAGAACCTCAATATCGATCTCTTAAATTATTTCCAAACAAAAAAAAGAACCAAAAACCCAGTTTACCCAGATGAAAACAAATCACACAGATGAGGAATGGGTGCAGTGGGAATAAAAATTCAAAACTAAAAGCTTGTGGGGGTGATTAAATAACAAAAAAAAAAAAATCACGGCGTGAATAATGAAATATAATTTGGTATTGAAGCACACTCCGGCACACATTTTTTTAATTCACATCGTGTGTTACGTACCATCCGAGACCGGGCATCCGATTGCTTCTCAAGCGACCGTAGAAATTGAAAAAAAAAAAGCGCACGAGAGATGCTCATATTAGTATAAAATTAGAGTTGAAGATAAAAAGTGTGAGCAGGAGTCTGCATGAAAGCAGAAACCATAGACATTGATTGAGTGAAATAGAAAATGTAAAATATACTAACCTATTGATACCATCGACGCATCGAGCATTATTTCTGCACGGATTGCTGTAGCACTCGTTTACATTGATTTCGCAATTGGTGCCAGAGGTTCCAGGTCTGCAGATACATTGATATCCATTGATTCTGTCCTCGCAACGTCCGCCAAACTGACAGGGATTGCTTTCACATTCATCAATTTGTGTTTGACACAATTTCCCGGTAAATCCAGGATAGCAGCTGCAAGTGAACGAGTTCTCGCCGTCGATACAGGTACCACTGTGACAGGGATTGGATTGGCAGTCATTGATATTGGTTTCACACGAGGCACCGGTGAATCCAGGCGGACACTCGCATGTGTATTTGGCTATCGAGTCCTGGCATGTGCCTCCGTTCTTGCACGGAGCTGATGCACAGTCGTCTATGTTTATCTGACAGTGTGATCCAGCAAATCCTTTTGCGCACTCGCACTTGAATGAGTTCACCAGGTCCGTGCAGGCGCCGTTGTTCAGGCACGGATTTGTGGCGCATTCGTCAATGTCGATCTCGCACTGAGTGCCCGTGTAGCCTGCACAAATAAACAAAATAATCATTTACAACCAGTTTATTTTTTTAAATCAACTATTCTACTTTTTCTCTATCGAAAAAAAAAAAAAAAAATTATTAACTATAGAATAATTTCTCTCGGTGACATAAAATACTGAGACAGACTTATTTACTCCATCAGTTGGAGCGTATAAGATTTCTTTCAATTAGTCTCGAAGCGTGAGAGTAAAAAATCTAGCCTGAAGCCAACTAATAGTGCTTTAAGAGATGTTCTTTAGGAATGCGCGACTAACCCACGCAGAGCCTATTTACTTCATGCGAACATGACAGTCCCAATTGTCAAGCGGAAACCTTCGCTTCTTTCCGCTTCTTTACCAACTCTCTGGCATCATCAGAGCGCTTTTTTTCTCAAGATGCTCACAAACTATAGCCGCGCGCCACGGACTTTCGTCTTGTGAGGACACACTCGCGCCGACGACTGAATTAACATACGAATACGCCTGTGTGTTGCGCGCTCCAAAGAACGCCGTTGAATTATTAAACACCAAAGGGAGGGTCCAAGGCGGGGACCACCGGGCAATTTTACCGCGCTGACTAGACGCAACACCGAGCTCCATTGTTCTTTATGTGTAGACTTTTCCAACGACCAGAGAACGCAAACCTTGTCGTCATAACACGACATTTCATGTCAATTATTCAACTGGAATTGTTTTTCTTTTCATCATTAAAAATCATCCTACTCAAGGACAAATTCATGCCTTGGCGATTTCAAGCAGTGTTATATTATATTAAATGAAATGACTTGATTCTGTCGAGTTGCAAATCGAAACAACGACGCCGCCGCCGACGACGACGAAGGCGAGAGTGTCGAGTTGCAACGAATTCGACCTCCAGCCAGCGATAAATCAGAGCTCATGGGATGGGTGCCCACGCATCCAGCCAATTTATTCCACTCTCCTCTTTCTCTCTCGTCTCCATCGTCGTCGATCCAACGTTTGTAATTATCAAGCCCTGGGCGCTCATAAAAAAGACGTTGTTGCTTTACATATACATACATATATACGATCGTCATATGCAAGCCCAATGTGAATTTCCGCAATGTCGACAAAGACTTTATCATGCCATCCGGCATCGAATTAATAGGACTTAATTGACGGACTCTTCCTCGCCGGATTTCAGACTTCCTGCATCAGCTCCTGGTCTCTTTTGTTATTATCAAATAAATTTCCCTCACAATCCCGGTAATCTTCCAATGCACACAAACCTCCTCCTCCTCCCTATGATCCACCAAGTGATTGAACCCACACAATTGACTTAAATTCTCATCAAAGACAAAAAAAAAACGTCATGTGAGTTCAGTGACTCTGGTCCGAATAAACGAGACACACGCAATCTCTTCCCCTAACGACTTGTGACTCCTCTCTTTTCAATTCTACTGCCTCTGATGATGTGTTTAATTTTTAAAAAAAAAAGTAAGGCATCCGGTGGTAGTAGCAGAGGTACTTGGCAGAGACCAGACTGCTTCCTACTCGAATTTTATTGCCCTGATCGTCCTCGTGGTGCGCAATTCTGATGCAGTTTCGCAGACACGTACTCCCACGTTGGCTCGCAATCCTCCTCTGTGCGCAAGCCCCTCAAGACTGTCCGCCTCGTGTTCGGATAATTGTAATCTATTGCCCGGTGTGTTTCTAGCGGAGGAGAAGAGCCAGTGGATTCGCGCGCGCCTTGATAAAGTACACTTAAGCGAGTCGCGTGTCTGCACAGCTTGTCCGTGTGACTCATGTGTGTGTGTGCCTTCGACTTAAATTAGAAAAGCCGTATCTCGTTAATACTCAAGTGTATCCTCCTGCGGTGCGGACACTTGTGGCCCAGGACGAGTTTGAACATGCGCCAAAGACGCTCAGCAGCTCTGCTCAACTCCCAGAGAGCATTTTCCAGGTTGATGAACCTCTCACACGGCTATTTACAGGTATCTTCTATTAGTCTGAGCTAATTTAATGACAATGAAACAATGATTGAATTGAGTGGCAAGGTAATTTGATGTGTTTTTTTTCGTTTTCAGGTTAAAATTCCGCAGGGATGTTCCTTGCGGTTGGCGGAACCTTTCCTCTTGATGTTGTGCTGTGTCTTGATCAAGGGTCCATGTTATAGAACATGGATAAGATAGTATAGCGGTATATTCTCAGGCTATTAAACTCAAGGGATCGATTGCTTGGCTTCAAGCCCAACACGTCTGCAGAAAATCTGCTTCTAGTTTGTTCAGTGCCAAACGGTAAACTGTAATTGAACTCAAGGCCCATTTAAATTCCTCAATGTGCTCTATTAAAGGGTTATTTGTATTTAAAAAATCATATATATTGTGAAAAAAATACGCAAAAGGTAGATTTTTAAAACGTTTTGGTAACAAAAAAAAAAAAAAATTTCGACAAATTTTCAAAGGGGTATCCCTTGTAGATTTAGTAATTTTTCAGTTTTTTGCCAATAACTCGATAACTATACGAGATATCAAAAAATGTTATAAGAGTTAAATGATTGGAAATTTGATTTCCTACAAAAAATGTAGAATCAAATTTTTTAATATTTTTCATCGTTTTCGAGATATTTTGAAAAATAAGAATTTTTAAAAATCGATAATATCTCAGAAACTAAGATAGATAGAAAAAAAATTGTTTAACATTTTTTGTAGCAAATTAACACCCCAATCATTTGATTTTAATAATATTTTCCGTTATCTCGCATAGTTACCGAGTTATCAGCAAAAAACTAAAAAAATGATTAAAATCGCAAAATTTCCAAGGAGCAATACGCTTTGAAAATTTTAGAATTTTTTTTTTCACTCGAATGTCCTAAAACTTTTATTTAGATATGTTAATATGAAAATATTACTGAATAATTATTAATTTTGAGGCTTTTTTAAAACAGTAGTATACATGTATGCTACTTTTTCAGGTTTCTTCCGCGATTTTGATGAAGATAAATTGACAACTAATGGTTTATTGTTTAATGCACATAAGATATCGTATTTTCCCTAATTTTTCCGGTTGAAAAGTCACCTGAAGAGAGATTTACATAGCTTGGGGAGTATCGAGGATCGAGGAAAAAGAGTAAAATCACCGTAAAAGCACTTGAGCTCAGGACAATTTGAATTCCTGGATGAGATTCCGTCAAGGTAGAATGAAGCTCCGTTGAATACCTATTCGTCCTCATAAAAGTCAGAGACTTGGTCGTGACGCGACAGGACTAGTAGTGGTGGTGTGCTATAGAGTCAAGCCAATAGCAAGAAGAAAAAAAAAGACGCGGGGGAATAAATTTTTATTACCCACGCTTTGATGCTCAAGTATACGTTTACACTTGGTGGCACCTAACGGCGCTATTTTCCTCGTCCACGACTCTGCAATCAGGGAGTCAGTATTGCCACTTAAAAGTACCCGAGATCGTCCACGCATCTATCATCATGCGGCTAAAGTACGCGCAGGCACTGATTGAAAAACCGACAATCCATCAAACAGATCAATCGATTGATCACAATCCGATTTTCATCGGTAGCCAATTAATCGGCGTAATTGACTCGCGCCCTGCGATTGTATTCACGCGGGTAAGAAGCGTGCACATCGTTTATTTTGCATTTTTCTGCGTGACTAATAAGCTTCCATGTCAAAGGGATGGACGTTGCGAAGGAGAAAAATGCAAAGAAACAAAAAAAAACACGATAGACAGATCGTTCGTCAAGTATATGCAAGCAAGGTCCAACTTATGCTAATACTCTCACCGCCCCCGGACTAATTAGAGACATGTTCCAGCGAGATATTGAAGAAGCCTACCGTCTAATGAGATATCACGACGCCATTTAAATTCACTAGAATAAATTATTTATCATGAGGAAGTGCGCGATATAGATATTTACTCGGAAAATACCATCAGCCCTTTATAAAACACATTCTCTATAAAATATATATTGAATTAATTTGTTTTTTCCCGTTGTAAAAAAAAAATAAAAATTTATTTACCCACGGAAATAATTCTATTGCTCGATTAAATTTAAGAAATACTTGAAAAAAATTTTTTGTTGCATAAGAACCCACGCTTCATGAGCACGATATATCCTTTCGCCCAGACACTATCTCTTGGCTTTAAACATACGCGCCGGATTTTATCCTAGAACACACGCCACACCCAGGTCACGGAAACGTGGCCCAACATTGAGTACAATTTTCTACGTAGGTAAAAAAAGAAAAATTTGGTTTTTTTCAACTCAATCTAAAAGTCACATTAATCAGCGTGTTTAATTAATCAAAATTTAATCGATGCGCAGGTTATAGCGCGGGGTTGCTGGCAAGAGACATGGGCAATACAACATGAGCGAAGATCCTGCGCCTCTGTGTCTCTGTTTCCTCTGCACACACACGCTCCCTTCGAATAGGAAGCCGAGCGCGCGCGCGCGGCATCGCAGTCAGGTTTTTAATGAATATTATACACGCACGCGATCGCGCACTTACGCGATGGCGACGATTGCTTCCGATCTCTGCGATATATCCCGCACTATGTCCTGGCGAGAGGTGGCCGTATAGTTGCGAGAATCGCCAGGACGCTATATCTCTTCGTTACATCGTTAGGGCACGCCTTCTTCGAGTATCTCTCTCATCGTCGTCTCCACCAACAATTTCTCGACCAGTCGAAAAGCCAAAAAAAAAAAGCTACAAATATAAATTTCCCTGCTTTTAATTTTCATGATTCTACAGCGATATAAAAAAAATTTCTATCGTCAATAACTCACCGAGATTTTTAACTTTTTTAGGCATATATAAAATATTGAAATATTGATAAAACTAGTGAGAAATTTATGAGGACGCTTCAAGCTGAATTTATCCCACGAGAACTGATGCAGCATGTTGGGTGTGGTAGAGAAAACTCCCACGCGAATTGAAATCGCATTCGACACTTGGCAAAGAGGAATTGCGCGTGGAAATGTTTCAATGGTATCTACCATTGAACTAAATCTCTTTCTTTCTTTCAATCGGATTTCTCTTGGTTCTCAAGCGTCTCGCCTGCTGATGCAGGCGCACCTGGGTCTGCTGATTTTACACAGCCACCACGTGACACAACGTGGCAGTGTATTAGACCACTAGCAAAAGCAGGAGCAGCAGCGGCAAGTAGAGCAGCAGATGCAAATGCTCCTAATGGCAAGAAGCGAGCGCGCAGTGTGCCGTTCTCTTGGTGAAAGATATCCAAGTGAAAGACAGAGAAAGAGACGTGGGTGTGGCAGAAAAGATATCTCGATATGCGGCGCGGTCGTCTGTGCTGAAGGATCAGCGCAGGATCGTTGTCGTCCTCACGTTTCCTTCTCTTGTTCCATTCCTCGTGGTAACCTCTATACGAGGCCCGGGGCGTGCTGAGCCATACTCGTCGTCGCTGCTATTCTTCCTGGACTAACGGGTCTCTCGCTGATGCAGAGACCTCGAGATGGGCTGTGACTGGGGCGCACACACCCACGAGAGAGTCTCTCTCTCTCTGCAGACGTGAACAAGGCCTCGTCTCTTTCTCTGCGCATCATTTCCAACCATCATAGATGATGATTTCTCACAGGGGAGAAACGTTTTAATCGAACGTGACACACCACGCCCAGGCTTGAATTGCGAGGTGACGCATGAAAAACCTGAGTTTAGTCCAATTAGACTTGAAGTTGAGTTGAATCAAATGTGAAACCGGTCCAATTGGATATTGGTGCTGATAATTAGCTGCCGGCACTTGATGATTTTATCGATACACACTTCCTGCCTGCTCAACCGATCAAATGAAGCATCTTTTAGTGATTATTTATAACGATACGCTTGTTCAAACGAATAATTACACTCAGGTGTGTATCAAGTTGGTTAATCTTGGCCCCATTTGATATACTCTGAATATAAACAGCTTTAAATAAATGCCCCCTGTGTACCACATTGGGGCTTGAAGCTGTACCGCGTTCATCAGACAATCATACACCCTGCTGGGACAAACTTTTAATATCTTGCTTGCGCGATGCGATGAATGGACAAAACGATGACTCGGATCTATTCGCTCCAAACTCTTTGACACTTACCTGGAACAGAAAAAAATACACCAACGATTAATAAAAGAATGGCTTATTATAGTAAACATAAGTATGTACAAGATTAATGTATTAAGATAATCAAAAGAGGAAGTGAAACGCGATGAGAATCAGTATTCTCAGCGGCGTGAATGCATCACATCAAGGCTCCTTCACTCGCTATATATCGCGCGCGTGTGTGTGTGTGTGTTGTGTGCTTGTGGGCAGACAACACCTATATAGACGCGTTTCCCTGCAAGTAAGGCAGGTCACCCCGGGCGTGTTTGCGTCCGATTGTGACCTTCGGCCTGCTGCTTTTCACATCTTTACTCGTGGTGTTCGCTTTCGCGGGTGTCCGCGTACACAACCCGCTCAAAAGTACCGCTATGGACCCCGTACGCTTGGCAGAGCGCCTCCAAATGGCATTGCTAGCCTACATACCTTGGCCAAGAGCAATTTCCATTGGACTCTATCGCTTTAAATAGCTTGCCTAAAGAAAATCTACATCAGATAAATCGAAATATAAAAATCTTGATTTTTTACTTTTGTTTCATTTGATTTTTTTCGGTTGTTTTTCCTCCCTGCGGACTTTTGAATAGTAATTATCGCTGTGTGAGATGTATAAATTACGATGGTAGAGAGTAAAGCCCTCTCAGGCTTTGTCTTATATTTTTTTTATCCTTTCTTTCTCCGTCCTTTCTCATCTCGCGGGTCTAGAGTCAAACAGGAATGAGCTTGAAGACTTTGTGCAGGTGATCATGCAGGTGTTCCTTCATGTATATAACGCCCTGCGTAACCACAAGCAGTTGAATGTTTTGAATGATCTTTTTCACTGGCTTTACCTTATTTGCCAAGTGCACATGTAAACCTGACAAACACCATGGACAGAGAGTGACTTCATCGATAATTATACACGCACGTTGATTTATTTTTTTCTTCGTCTTCTTCCCATAGAATTTTTTTCCTTTTGTGTACAGCTCTACCAACCGTTTTTTGATTGTAAATTATATTTTTCGATAGCCTATAATTGTAGGCTTTCATCTGTGAATGAGCATCACTCTCTGCAACCTTGAAAATAATCATAGTATCACTCTGAGACCGAAATCCCAACGATTTTTGACACTTTAGCCACAACTCTTGACAGGGTTTAGGTCGTTAAATCATTTTTTTCCGCTTTTAAAACTGGCAAACTACCAGTTCTTATCACACCAACAATCGGGACCACAGGCAGACTTTTTTCGAGACTCGTTAAAGTCCCTTTACGACTTTTGCTCGACGCAGAGTGATGAGATAGGACAGGCCCATGAACAATTATTTTGCCGGTGTGGCAGGATTTTTTCCGAGTGGAGGTTATTGTCGCTCGAATCCATTAATATTATCGGAGGTCCGGGTGTATTTATCGCGGGCTTTTAGCCTGCGAAGGACGCATGGAGAATTTGTTTTGGTGGAGGGAGATTAGGCGGAAGTTGAGTGGAGGTAGATTGGAGGTAGATAGACTGGAAGTAGCCGCGCGGCTGGTGAATGAAACGAATGTGTGATGGCAGCATGAGGGAGTCACGTAGAACGTTGGTGGCGCGCGACCTGACCTGCGAGCGAAGGCGGCTCTCGAAAACCAATCAAGCGAGGACGTAGAATGCGGCGTGGTCTTGGCTTTATATTATGTGCATAATATTTTCATTCTCTTCTCTTTCTCGCGTCGTCGCAAGGCATAAAACACTCTTTGCAAGGTGCATCGACCCGGTAGACTCTCTAATTATGAGGAAATACACATGATTTTTGTGTGGATATTGCATGATGCGGTGAAAGGGGCGACACATGCAATTAAATAATTGGCTCATTAAGTTGTCGGTGTGCGTTTAGCGATTCTCAGGATAGCAGCGGCAGTCTGGCGATACTTTGGGTGAATCAATCGTGTCAGATAAGGCGGCATAACGGAGCTTCAACGGAGATGTTGACTTGGCCGGCAATTTCCACCAGTGAAATCGCGTATCTTGCACCGGCGTCAATTAGTCAGACGACATCTTGAGCAATAAATCTCAGCAGTTCGGACCTCTCGCGACTCTTCCCCTTGTTCTAAATTTTTTTATTCACCTCGTCGTCGCTTCTTCGCTTCTCTTCCACTGGAGTAAAAAAAAATATATCACAACACACACACAGAAGACTCGACAAATCGACATTGCATTCGTTGTCGATGAAAGTCAACGTAAAAAAGGGGGAAAAAATGTGCAATGATCACATCTCTCATGGTAAGTAGAACGATTCACCGAATGTCAAGTGACTTTGCTTAATTAATTGGGCTTGGTAAAAGCCAGAGAAGTCGAAAATTTCACATGGAGTACGTGTGGTCCTAAGTCAACCACCCAGAAGCAAATTGAATTTTTTTTTAATCTAAAAAAAAAATATTTAAATGAAATGAATATATATATATATATTGGTGTAATGTGATTTTAAAATTTGTTAAAAGCGTGTTGAAAAAAAACAAAGAAAAATGTTTTTTAATTGATTTAAATTATGATTGCAGTTGATTAGTGACGGAAATACGCAATAGAGGGATAAACACGCGGATATTGATTCGATTATCGAGATTAATGGCACGTCTGTGTGACGGTACGAGAAATGATTTATTGTCGGACATGAGAAGGCACGTAAAAAAGGATTTATGTATGTATATATAGAGCCTGCGGCATGAGGTCTTTGAGAAAGCGAGAGACGCGTGTCAACGGAATCGTTCACTCTCATGCGCGGCTCTCAAGGATGTCAGCAATCTGAGAGTATATAACGGGGCTGGGTTCCTATGGACACTCGACCGGAAGTCATTCGCCCGAAATTATCACAAAAAGTGGCAACTGCCAGTTTCCAAGCCAAGTGCGCGTGCATCGAGAGAGTTTTATATTTTTATCCGGCGGCCAACAGATTATCAACAGATGGAGATTGCTTATTTACATCATAAAAGACTAAATATACGAGACTCTAATTATTACTTGATGAGAAATTAAAAAACCCTTCGTATCTTCTCTGTCGCTGAAAAAAAAAAAAACTTTTTTTTCCTTCCACCGAGTTCATCAATTTATCCGGCTTTCCACTTGTGGCTTCTTGCCGATCTTGATAAAACTTGTCGCCAAAATTCCCTGCTTGAACACGCTCAAAAATGAAATAAAAAAAAAAAAAACAAAAACAAACTCGCGAATAATTTTAACGAGGGACCAATCTTTGGTAAAATTGTCAAGCTCTTTTTTTTCAATATTAATTGCCAAAAACCTCAAATAACGAGGTATACTCTCAAGTACATTGACCCTATAAATAAAAAGAATCTCCAACAAAATCGATTATTTAAATATTTAATTATCGTGGCTGAAACCGATATTTTATCGATGAAAAAAACAAAAAATTTTTGTTCACCATTAACCTATAAAATATAATTTGCCGAAGGGGGAAATTTGGAATGCAACAAGTAGAGGAACCTTCTTTACGCACGACCTAGCATCAACAATATCCTCACGATCTCCCTGAAAGCCAATGAAATTCACGATACAACGTCTCCCACTGGAAATATATACTCGAGCGCATTACTGCAGAGAGAAATGAATTCCCGTCTCCCATACTTTCTAAATCTCGCTAACTAAAGCACACCAATAAAATCAATATAAACATATCCACAAGTTAAAGACATTTGCGCGGCTGATGGGGTCGGCGACTTGACGAGTCGAGTGCCAATTTCCCGTGTAACACTTTAGCCACATCACATGGACACAATCGTCATACACAATCAATGAGCGTGGTGCGGTTCTCACCGCAGAGGAATCGACAAAGGAAAATCGCTCTATCGATTACTCCGAATCGTGACGTGGGGGCGAAGCAGGATAAATTTCCACTGCGCCGCAACTTCACCACGATCTGTGGAAATAAATTCAATGAATAATCTGCAGATCTTGCGGCCAACTGGATATATATCCGACAATCATCAGGATATATAAAACACAGCCGACGCGAATCTAGAAGGGGATGATGATGACGAGAGAGAAAGAGCACAGAGTGACCGGTATGGGCGTGTTGCACATCCACTTGCAGAAAAGAGTCTCGTCGAGTGGAGGCAGTAGCCTCGGGACATCACGAGCCCTGTTCGTGTTCGCCCACAGTTCTCTCTCTGTCTCTCCTCTGACTCAAAGGACTCTCTTCCGCCGGTAATAATCATGCCAAAGGAAGTCAAACTGTTTTTGCATCCCTACTCGCCATCAAATGCCTCTAGAGCCTGAAGTGAGCCGTGCGAATGAGCCTCCTACCCATCAATCAACAATCCCAGATACCTAAAACAAACAAAAACTCAAAAATTCCACACTTTGCTGAGCTCCCACGCGCGAGTGTCCAGGACGCAGTACAGAATCACGCTGAATTCTTAAGTCAAGTGATAGCATCTGGCGTGAACAGCTTGGATGACGCGCGCGTGTGTGTGTGGGTCGATCTGCAATTGACACTTGGCCAAGGAAAGTAACTCATAGCTGTACTGCGAATAGCAGGAGGTTGATTGCCGCAGGACGATTAAGGCCACCGGAGTTGTAACGCGATCCGTGATGGGGGCATCGGTCTCACACCCGCGCAACGCAGGCATTTCCTGGCTGAGAATTATAACCCTGATGCTACTTCGCGGTCAGATAGACGTATACGCAAGATATTATTGCAGCAGGATCAACGGTAGTTTCGCATCACAACATTGCGCGCACACAAAATCATCCTTGTGCGATGTTTTGCAACAAGAGATAATGACTTATGGCGCCAAAAAATTACCTCAACGACACGTCGTAAGTTCACGTGGATATACAAGATAGCACAACTTGGTCGGTTGATTTTTTTTTTACCCTCATTGCAGTTTGTAGCGGCAGACTTTTAATGAGCCAGCGCGGCTATTTCGATAGGATCGACGGAGGCATTGTTACTAACGTCGCGATTGCCTCATGCAAGGTCGAATTATCCACGCTTTTTCTCTACTCCACTCCACCTCGCTCTTGTATTCCTCCACAATTGGCAGAACGTTGCCGTCTCCTCGTCGTCGTCGCTGTGTCGCAAAATTCTCTGGACGCATGGACGGCAATAATAGAGATTGCATTAGCTTGTTAGAAGATAAATTTATCATGACACAGCAAAGTCTATTTGTCTTGGAATAGGAGAAAAAAAAATTTAATATGCTACCTCGCGAGTGCCTATACTCTTCTAGACCACAACACTTTGCCCAGCGACAAGTCTATTATCGAGGTTTTTGCCCATAATGTTTGCTCCAACGTCTCTCTCACGTAACGCGGATGAAACAATTTGTCCGTTGGGATGGAGGAAAAAATTCAGACTTGCGCATCCAATTGGCATTTCACGAGTGTCAGAAGTTCCTCACAGCTTGGCTGGAGATGACTAGTGTCTTTGCACACATACACAAATCAGCAGACAATCTACTCGGCGCTTTCGTCCACAAGGTCTGCCAGTAGAATATATAGTATCACTGGGGAATACATATCAGGGAAAAAAATGGCGAACAAAGCGCCTGATGCTGGATAATTGCTTACTGCGCTTATGGGAAATAATGAGCAGGACTGCAGGGAGCCTCTGGGCAATCTGCGGGACTTAAAACATCGAAAGGATGCACAGAGAAGCTCTGTATACAAGGATACTTTCTCGTTCTAAGCTTAAATCACTCGTTTTCCACGTTTAATCATTTTTTTTTTAATTAAAAAAACAAATTTCTCGAACTGTCCAAACATGAGCGAGCATATGAAAGCGTGAGATTATGCAAGAATCAACGCGGAGATATGGATGATCAGGTGTTTCCGCAGGGCATGGATCACCTGGCATAGATAGGAGGCCCTTTAGTCACCCGGAAGTACGATTTATATTCGTGGAAACGATATTTCTATGTCTAGCAATATATATTGGTTGGTGCAGAGCATTCGAGGCCTAGCTAGAAATTATCAGACGCTCGAAATCTGCATAGACAAGTCGTGAACACTATTAAACGTGATTTTATGAGCCACCATAAACCATATTACTTTTTCATCGTCGTCGCTGTAATGCATAAATTTTTTTTATGTGTGAATCATCATGGATATGTGAATTGTTACGCAAAGGCATTTCTACTTATATGCAAAATATACTGCAGGTGCAATTCAAGGTCTGCACCATAACGGGAGGAAAAAAAGTATGCTCACATTCAAAGATGTTATACTAATTTTTATACGGTTAATATTATCCCTAGGCTGGTTAGTGCAGATGATTCAGGATTATGAAACATTAAAAGACATTCAGTGAAATGTAAATGCATGATGCGTTGTAAAACTATAAAATCGTGGATTATCTGGCCTAAGCAGGGGTAGTATAATCACAAGAGATTGACATATAAAAGTCTAAAAGCACGAACAACATGACATTTATAACATCCTCCCACTAGAATCATTGACCACTGGTCAAAGTAAGACTGAAAAACACATGAAACCTTATCCTAAAATCTTTGCCAAGTTAAATGTAAAGCTTGGATATATTTTTATTCTGTCTTTGTTATCTTGCCTGTTGTTTTACGAGGAAGAGAGAGCCGTAAATTCGATCGAACAAACCCTTGGATAATAAATGTACAAGTGCAAAACTGCAGAATGAGAGGGAAACTGCGCGGACGGCCCTGAAAATATAAGCGCACGAGCAATTGTATACAAGACGAAAGAAAATAATAATAATAATAATAATAACGAAGAAGAGGGGAGGACAGGAATGGCATCGAATTATCGAATTCATGCGATTCAATAACGGAAATCAACGGTGGTTTCTGGAGTTTAACGAGCGAGAAAAATTCCCTCACCACAAGAGACGACCTGAACCAGGGCAGAAATAAAATATAAAGTGGAGAAAAAAAAAATTATATAATTTTCTTGGAGACTTTTGCCGATAGAGGCAAATCATCGAGCAAAAAACCAAAGCGGAAGTTGAAGGGTACGAGTAAAAAAAAAAAAAAAGTGGAATAAAAAAGCCAACTGGAATTTTACTGACCAAGTAAAGAGGAACAAATCTGCATAATATACAAGAAACAACATCCAACTACACCTCAATTTTTTGCCTATATAGTCAGCTCAGTTAAAAAATTTAATTCAAGATAAAAAAAAAAAAAAAAAAGAAGAAAATTAGAATCTGAATTAGAAATATTGAGGGCACTAACGGTGATATTTTTTACTTTAACCGCGAATTTTTTTTTTCTGCTTACAGACTTGATATATTCCTGAAACAAAAGGAAAAAAAAACTAAAGATATTTTTCGTAAAAGCGGATAAAAGAGAATATTTAATTTAAATTCTCATCGAAGCTGGAAATGCATGGTTACTGTGTGTATCTCAAAAGGGGGCTTCATGAATTATTAAATTCGCAAATTTTGCCGGTATAGTCAGAGCCCCCAAAAAGGTTTTCAAAGCTGTCCTTTTTTGGCCAGACGATTACACGTAAAACAGAGTAAGAAAGAGAACGCAAATCTTTCTCATGACTTTCTTATTGCCAGAAGAGATATTCTAAAGAAAACGCAGGATAAATTTGGGTGTGTGTGGCTGCACAAAAGTGCATTGACACACGGAGAATAATGGATAATGCAAAGGACATGCATGAGGAATTTTTTCAAGTTCCCAAAAAAAAAAAAGAAACAGTCATGAAGAAGGTATTTTAACTAACACCTCTCTAACAAGGTGTCGTGTAGGACTGCACCTTCAATGAGAAGATTTACCTGTGCCAAGTTCAGGGTTGAGTGTTGCACACCTACGCAATCAAGGATTTCTATGGGGTTTTGTAAAAGATCCTGACGTTAGAAGAAGCGTTGGGATTGCATGCAAACAATGGGCAAGTTATAGATAGTGAATACAATTGTAAGACTGTAGGTAATAAAATGCGAGGCCTCAGTTTTAAAAAGTAAATCCACTTTTACCTGCAGCCACAAACACACGATGAGTTATAATCGTTAGAGACTTTATTGAGGTAGTCGATTGCGTGCGCTAAGAATAACTCTACTACCTTTGAGAGCATAAACGAATTTTATTGGGTCCGCCGTCCTCGCTGGGACTTATTACTTGGCTTTAGTGATGCCGCATCTCCAAGGATAAATCTCAAACGACCGCATGCCGATCTACGCCAGCAAAACCCGTCGATCTCGTTCGCGTGCAGCGATGTGGACCGTCAGATGCGAGGCTACGTCGCTCTCTCAACGTAAGGATAATGAGAAGCAGAGGATCGAAAGCAAGAAGAAACCGAGAATCATAAAAATAAATTGAATAACAACTGCTAATGCATAATTACATCAAATAAACCTAATACAATTAACCCAAAATACTCTATACATTTTTTTTCCTCGCCATAAAAATAACCCTCTTTTAAAAAAAAAAACCTAGAATTGATTTTTCTCCTATTTTTCAAGGCAAAAACTCTTGAAAATTTTATTTTTTGCAAAATTTCTCGTTTAATCTAACACGACTAATACCACCGGGAATGTCGAATCGAATTAAAGACACGAGACGATCGCGATCGAGAATATTTTGCCTTTGCTCTCTGAGATGTTGTATATGAACATATAAACGGCGCTATACACGTGGGGGAATAAGAGCGAGAGGGAATAACTCTGATGCACGAGGAGGAAGGTGGTAGCAACTGTGTGCAGTTTAACGAGCACCTCGTCGCCGTGGTTTCAGATCAGTCCACAGTGGGGATAGAGACCTTTTATCGTGGCTGACATACGAGAAAGTCAGGGAAATAGACGCGCCTTTACGCTCGCAAGATAAAGCTCAAGACTCAATTCAGAGCTATAGCCTTGTTTCAATGCACGATATAGCCCGTCGTTTATAATGTTTGCTTTGAATAATCGACCAGCTAGCACAGCAAAGAGACCGCCCAGTTGGCTTGAACTGAAAAGAAAAAAATATCACGGATTTTTCAGCAAGTAAAACGTTTAATAAACGTGTCGGGCCCTTAGGGCAATTAATTGTTTGTACTAACGAACCAACATCCGGCAATTGGATCAATTTTTCATGTAGAACCAAACACTCCTATAAATTTTGAAACTGTTAAATTAAATTTTCGTGATGTGCACACGACGTTCTTACAAATATATAAAAAAGTGTCAACAATGTATGCAATTATTTAAATTCAGTCAAACACGAAAATTTAAATGTATTTAATTATATACCTTTGAATTTATACACACAACAAGTTTTGTGTGAATGTACACCACCTTTAAATTGGTTATTTCTACTGTTCACTTGTGAGAGTAAGTCACGTTATGCAAGAAATATACGCACCATACAAAATTTCTTCGTTTTTTCTCTTCATTTTTTCATACTCAAGTTCTGGCACACCCTTTTGTCTGCAGACGAAAACCCCAAGTCGCTCTCGCGCGAGCTCCATCTGAGAAAGAGTCTTTCGAAGAGTCGCGTGACTAATTGCACAACCAAGACGTTCATAATTATTTACGTTTGCAAGTACATATGTACATGCACACAATGCTGACGAATGCATATACAAAACAGCGAAAAGAGCATGAGAGAGAAGTGTCCGCCGTCTCTGTTCTTCCGTCCATGCTTTATTTTTTATTTCAAAGAGATGAAATCCCCCAGCTGTTGTGTGTATGTGCGCGCTTTTGACATGTAGATTATATAGCTTTGATAGAATGATTTTCTTGTTTTTATGATATGCCAGGACTGTTTAAAATTTCGATTTTTCTGCAACTATATTCGAGGACAGAATGCAAGCGGAAAAATATTAGGTTTTGTGGCTGCAACAGTCGAGAGCAAAGATTATATCGACACATGGTACACGCCTGCAGGTCTTGGGGTTTCTCTCCCCTCGCTCGACTTATCTCAAATCTATGTGTATTCCCTCTAACTCTCTCGCAGGCTCTCGTGTCCTTTTCGTGTATGCGATGTCCTGGGTAAAAAACTAGACCAAGATTTCTCGTTGAGAGCCAGGTAAATTGGTTCAGATGCCGCCGATTGCGTTGGCTTTTCTTGAAACAAAAAAAAACCCAAAAAAAAAAAATAAATAAATAAAAATGAAACGACATATACCATCACGTTTACGACGCGCACGCGGGTTTCCTGCTCGTGCGAGCTATTATACGTGCGAGGATTTTTTCCATCCTGCGTGTCTATAGCTCAGATAAAATCATAGACCAGGTACCGAAAAAAAAAAAAAATTGACCATAGGAAAAAAATGTATATTTACGTGACTATAATAATAAATAATCTCGGTTGAATCACCAGAAAATTTGCGTGCGTTGTCACCATTAATTCAATCCAATAATTGCCCTGGAACGCGATATTCAATGCTGCAGTAAATCAAAAAATTATATTCCTATTGACAAAAAGTGGTTAATTTTTTTTTCCTCACGTCCACAAGAGGATGCTTGTAATTAATTTAACCATCTCCCGCTATCAGACGTGCTTTGCCGGGCGAGACAAAAGGTAAACATTAATAATCCCAAGATTCCCCGGGGCCTAACGAGCTCGCTGCACAAATTCTCCTCCAGCATTCGTCACAATGTAGACGCGACGACGATGAGCTGCCTGACGACTCCCTTGATCGCGCAGGGCGAACGTGACCAACCCCGGAGCGCAAGATTGTATAAAGCGTGTGCGTGATATCCTCGAGCCCGTAGCAGCATGATGTATGGTTATGTTTCAAGCGCGAAGGGCGTGTAAAGCGTGTCCTCGCGGCGTGCAGGATCGTTTCTTCTACTGGCATTTCCATCACTTGTTTCCCTGCTCGCTCCAGCCACGCACTCGAGGATGTCAGGGTCATACTGGCTGTCATCTGTCGTCGCAAAACTGAGAATTAATTTTTTTTCCTCTTCTCACAGTAGAATTTCAGTCATTTAACGTTGTTTCCATCGTCATTATACCTTGTGCCCGGGGCTTTAGTCGCAGATATTGCCTCCATGAGCAGCAAAAAAAGCTTATCGACGCCTGGATAAGATGATATTCCGAAAAAAATGATGCCATTGTATGAGGACAATGGCTAAAGCGAGTCCTTGCAGGCAATCCTACTGGCCATCTACATCTTCAATAATAAATAATGCAAGTTCTCTGTGTGCGTGCTCGCACTCTGGAGCATCTGCATATTGAGATATCCTGGACTGCGTTACGGGGAACCTTCTCAGATTTCATGTAGACGCTTGAGAATAAAAGTTAAGTTGAAATTAAGCGATAAAATGGGAGAACAGGATGATTCACGAGGAATTTTCAATAATTATATACATGACTGTAGCATGAAGAGCAAAAGAAATATCATAAAATCCAGTTAAACCACCTTTTTCCTTTTTTTTTTTCTGTTTTTGTTGTTGTTGTTGCAATGAATCTTCAATTATTTCTCGTGTTCCCGTGAGTTTTCTGTGATTTTATTGCTTTAATAAAATATACACAGGCCATAATATAATGATGAAGTAGTTGTTGATGTGTCGACAGCAACTTTTCTTCATGATGTGAAGAAAAAATCCGACAGAGTTGTGTATTTTATTTTTTTTTTTTAGTCAGTTTTGATCCAAGATTTTAAGCAGCATCTGACAATGCGCTTATGGCCACTGACCGGATCTTTTTACCGCAGGCGAGGTGAAAAAATAAAAACAACGAGATGCATAAAGTGAGTAGGAGAAGAGGAAGCACCAAAATGGCGAAGGAGGTCTTGAGGATGAGATAAGCCTTTGTGCAGGACACGAAGAGACCAATTCTCTCTCTTTCTTCACGTTTTTCTTCCTCTTTTTTTGCTTCTTTGTCTCTCCCAGCACTGCAGATCCCGTCCGCTGTCTCACATTTCGCGAGAGGCAGCATCATATTTTACGAAAAATCCTCGTGGAGGAAGCCGGAGGATATTTTTACTTTATTTTCACTGACATCCTTTTTTTCCTTGTATCATATTGCCGCTCCTTCATGTCTCTCGACTTTCGTCCAGTCGTGTCTTCACATTGTATTTGCCCTTGTGTTGAACTTAATTGAACAATAACTCCAGTCGGAGAAGCGCACTAAGTGTCCGCCGTTTATCAATGTCCTCATGTATATAAATTCATAAATACTCTCACTGCAAAACCTTCAGATACATTATCATCCAGAAAATTAGTTTTAAAAGCTAAACAAAAAGATTTTTCACGGTATATACTGCATTTTAAAATATAAACTAGCGCAATTTTATGGAAAAAAAAAAAAATTGCCTCAGAGTAAAATGTAGATAATCAGTAATCGAAAATTTCCACATCACGTTATTGGTACAGCCATTGGTCTTTTGTATACCCAGAGAGTACTTAAAGAAGTAAATCGATTCACGGGGGAATCAGTCGCGGTGAAATCGTGGCGGGCGAATCGATGGCAGCAATTTTACCGGCGTGCGTTTATCGCGTTTAATGCTCCATTTGTTGCACCGCAGGCGTCCCCCATATGATCGAGTTCATGCGCTTGGTGATCATGTACCCTGTCTCCTCTCAATTTCCATTGCAAAAGAGTAAAAAAAAAAAAACCTGACAATACAATTGCCTGATTGACCGGCGAAAATTTTAATAAAAAACGTGACAAAAAAATTTCTCTATAGGTAATAAATATCTCAAGAGTATTGCCTATTAATTACCATTGATTAGAAGATCTCCTGCAGAGCTTCCTGCGAGATATTGATAATCAAAGTTCACGTCAAGGAAGTTAGTTTCATGACGAAGAGAAAGATTCACTGAACTTCCAGCCCTCTAAAGCTTGATTCTCGGCTTTTTCAGCATCTCCGCGTTGTGTGTCGTTATCAGATGCGGCGGTTGTCATCTCCGAAGAATTTACCGACGACCCCGAGAGGGATATTCGCGCGTGCGAGACTCGCTATCGTTCTCAGAACATCTCGCGACTTTTCACACCGCTGTTGCACACTACCACGCTCTTGATTTCCGGCGACAGTGAGTAAAATATTTTATACAAATGCTGTTTGTACAAATGATTCGTCTTTTCCAGTGCAAAACGTCGGTTTTTTTTCGATACAAACGCGTGATTTTACTTGATTATCATTTGAAAACATGTTTTAATGTTATGCAAAAATGAGTAAAATGGCGATATGGTAAATTTTTCACTTCACCGCACTGCTAGAGACGTCTGCACTCACGAAAAACCCGGGAACAACTGACAGCTATCGTGGGAACATCCGGTCAGCCGGGCTCTATCGATAATTTTTAATTGCTTGTTGATATCTCTGACGTGTACTGATTAGATTAGCAAGCGTAGAAAAATCAATACTGTCGACTGCACGTCACCAGTTCTTCCCGGGCATTCTGCGAGTGCAGACGTGTATATATATTTTCATAAATTTTGCACACTTCCTCTTTTGTCTTATCTACTTATAACTGTGAGCAATTCTAAAACTTACCTGGCATGCAGACACAGCGAAATGTTCCAGGATCGTCGAGACACGAGCCATCATTTTGGCAAGGATGTGACTCACACTCGTTGACATTTGTCTCACATCTCGGTCCAGTGAATCCTTGGGTGCAGTTGCAGGCAAATGAGCCGGGTGTATTGACGCATATTCCATCGTGTTCGCACGGCGAACCTGAAATAAATAAATAAATAAAAATTAGTTGAATGAATTATTGAGAGTTAAAAAATATTTTGGAATGATAATGTTTTATAAAGTACTTGTGGCATGTGGTATCAAAGTCTGCACGCTATAAATAATATATTTAATTTTTTTTTTTCGTGGAATATAATTGAATTCAATCGAATGGGAAAGTCTCATGGATGCTCTCTACTCTTATGGCAGTATATTATAAATACAACGGGGGAAGAAAGAGAGTTGGCGAGGTCTCGAGTGATAATTAAAAGGCGAATGGACGCGCGCCGCATGATTAATTACTTGGGTACAGCGAAGGAGATGATGAAGGAAGAAGAAACTTGGTTATAAGTGTCTTTCATCGGCAATAAATTCAACAAAAGCCAAGCTTAATTGGTCGTTCGATTTGGCAAGTCGATGTAGAGCAATATTCAATTATAAAACTTATTTATTTATTTCTTCTTCCAGTATGATATTTATCAACGGAAAATCCAATGTGACGTCCAGATATTGGAGCTAAATTTTTATTTATAGAAAATAGAAATTCAATTAATTTCCAACATGATAATTGCCTCGTTATACGCGCGTTTCAATGCATGAAATTGGCCTGTGAAACACAGTACAATTATATTCCTGGTGAATTCATGTCAACGTGATCAGGATTTCGATTTGATGGAATCCACATTGCGATTACGTTGTGACCATAGATGGTCAGACAGTGTCACAGAGTGCTTTGGTGACAGCAAAACCCCGCAGGGACACGCGATGGAATGAGAAATTTCACGGAGAGTATACAGTATAAATACACCTGCCACCAATTATCCCATATTTATGGACTTTTCCATTGGCTAACCATTGGAAAGAGATGATTAAAAAAAACTCAAGTAATTTTTTTTAATCTTGCAATTTGGTTTTTTCTGAATTTACCATCATGCATCCATCGAGGGAGATTGTCACTCACGTTAATTGAGATTAACATTTTAAGTATGATGAGAATTTTGATCAAGTTATATTTAATTGGATATCGCAGAAAAATAACCTGTGCGACAATTTTCATATATGATTATTTATATCTAAAGAAGAGACATCTCCTGCCTTGGCATACCATTCTCGTGTAATTCACGTTTGTTTTTCCACACACATTGTAATTGCCCTGGTCTTTTGCTTCAGATCTGCCGACTTAACTTCGCAAGAAATGCATTGCCACGACGTGTTTACAGTTGCAACAACTCGTAGCGAATCAACAGCACGACGTTGACCGTCTCTAGACGCGAAGAGAGATCGCGGGAGATGAATGTTGTATGGAACGAAAGAAAAAAAAAAACCGAAAAATTTCTAAATTTTTTAAACACTTTAAAAGTAGCAATTCCCCCGGCACCGGGAATAAAAAGCGTCATTTCTGCATTAGGTTGAAGTTGATGAGGTTTTTGCGCAGCGCGCTATCCAGCAGAGTGTGTGTGATCGATTAATATCCTCTTGTTATCCATTTTATATATGAATGTCCGGTAAAATTATAAACTGTGTGCCCAGTGGGCTGTCTCTCTCAGTCTCAAGCTCATATGCAACTCGGGAGGAACTTAATCCACCAGAAAATATGCAATCTAGATAATAACAGAGACGCGAAGAGCGGTCGAGAGGTCATTATGGTCGTTATTAAAGTTAAAATAACGTTTTAACGTTTAATTAAATTCGTTCGTGAGATGGTAAGATGCTACCATGCAAGCAAGACGTCGAAGTGGACATTAAAACACTTGAAAGGAACGATGAAAAAAATCGTAAAAGCACCAAACGGCATTTAAATGGCTTCACTGACGCTCTCCATCAGCTGATTCAGTCTGCACATGCTTTGCTTCATCGTTTGTATCACCGTGAAATGTCTCATTGGGTCCAACAGCCTCCATACAACACGCCACACCCTTATACTCGCTGCTCGAAAAAAGGCCCCCAGGGATATCGGCTTACTCTGCGGCTGCGCGACGTTGCCGAATTTCCATGCAACAATACGACTCTTTGTTTAGGCCCACAGGTAGTAATAGTAGTAGTAGTAGTAATCGTGCTCAACACGACGGCGACGATCGCAGATGAGACTTTAGCATCATAAAATTCCTCGTGTCTGAGCCACGTTTAAATTTTGTTGTATTTTTTTTTCTCCGTCGACTTTTGTCGTCCATCAGAGCCATATAACCCAAGGGACCAGCAGAGCGCGCGCACACACTGACCCAATCTTCAGTGTTTCTTCTTCAAACTTCTCTTCCGCCTTTGAGACCCGGGTAATTCGATGCCGGACGTCATCATCGTCGTGTAGGCCCCCCAGAAATGCTTCCTGGAATTCATATAAATTCATAAATCCGGGTCTTGACAAATAAAAAAAAAAACGCCTGAAATTTTGTCACGTATTTCACGCAGTCTTTGATAAATTGTCACTGATTACCGGCATTAATTCTCCACGATTTACTGCAAATAAATTGTTCCTTATTGTGCACAGAGTCTTGTAGATTTTATTGCTCAAGTGATTGTGAATCGCTGCAAGCGAGGAACTTTGTATTTTATTGTCCAGACCTACAGACTTCATAGGCGAATAAAATCGTAGAAATAATACTAAACATATCGAGAGTCACACCGGTGTGTTTATGCGTCGAGCCCGCGAGCAAACCCGGAAAATAACATTACATAACATCAAAAACAAAAAAATCTGATTCACCTCTGATTCTCTATAAACAGAAATAAAATTAATTTACCACGATATTTTCATGGCACTGACTTATTTTTAAATGTACACAACCACACTTGTATGAAGAACGATAAAGAAGAAGAAAAAAAAAAGCTCCAAACGATAATTAAGAGCTTCTAGATGAGTAATCTTGAAAACTATGCGAGATAAAATACCAAAGTGTAGAGTTTTTTTTTCAGGTGTACCACCGAAAAACGTTTAAAATGAACTGCAATTAACAAACTCATGATGCTGGAAGTGGTTTTCGATGTCTTGTTGGAAGCAAGAGGCCTCTGTTCACCCAGTGGAGGCTCTATCTAAGCGATGAGATCTCGGCGAGCGAGCGAGCGAGGGCGTAACTCGGTGGTTGTCAAGTGCGCGAGATAAATAAGCCAACGAGGCAGGTTGTAGGTGCAGAAGAGATGACCAGTATCAACACTAAACCTTGAAAAGTAAATAAAATATTGTGATACTCTCCTGACACAGCCCAGAGGCACTTCCAGTTTCATTTGCCTCGCCAACTTAATGATAAAGCGTAAAAACACGTTGCAAAGAGCTTGCAACGAGTAATGCGCTTATAATTACACTCC
Source organism: Macrocentrus cingulum (assembly GCA_002156465.1). NCBI lineage: Eukaryota > Metazoa > Arthropoda > Insecta > Hymenoptera > Braconidae > Macrocentrus > Macrocentrus cingulum. Next base: position 3,949 of record MVJL01011495.1, on the reverse strand, counting down.
TCATATCCTGGAGCTGACACTGGCGATGCTGGAAGACGCGGAAAACAGTTCACACGCAGTGACGTAAATAAGATTGAGAGAACCATTGACCCAGACTCTTCTCCTCGGTCATTCCCTCTGTCTCAGGCACTAATTCGAGGATAATGAATGTTAATTGATGCCTAAAACACCAGTCAAGTGTCACCGAATGATCCATCGTATCGCCTTGATAGCCGATCTCGAGGTTGATGACTCGCGTGGCCGCGTTCATACAGAGGAAGTTGTAGATGGCTGCTACAGCTGTGCGCAGCTACATGAGGTATGTAATCCAAAGGGGGAACGTTTGGCAGCAGTAGACACACAAAAGAAATGCTTCTGATTATTAATGAAGTGTCTTTGTCTGGAACGAAATGCATTAAGCGTCTGTGTTCGCCAATAGCTTGATGTGCCTTATTTATTATCGAGCACGACGAATGTAAAGGATTTACTTAGAACCATTTTCAAGCCACTCCCTTTTTTTGTACGTTCTGTTGATTTTTTTTCTCCTCTTCCACCGCCAGCACACTACCACCATCGACGACGACAACGACGACCAGACTCGGCACAAGTCTTTAATCGTGCTGCTCACATTCCACGCCTGGCTAAGCCCATCTCTCTCTTACTCATCTGTCATATACAATTCAAAACAGTTTAGTACCATTAATACTTGGGCCGTGAAATCTCGGCAATATTCAATTCGATAAATCTTGCAATTATGATACAGTCAAGTTGTCGTTTTGATATATACCAGAGTATTATCATTAACTAAAAACTTTATCCCTGGTTGGTCTCTCTCTTTCTCTGCGCCATCAATAAACGCAAAGATATTCGACAGCACTTGGATTGATAATTGCCCATGCAGAGCAATTTAATACTCCTCGAGGCCATCCTCGACTGCTTATATACAGCACAGTCGCAAATATCAAAGACATCAGCGAGTGACAACATAGTTGATTGCACGAGAAGTCCATGTGATGCTTGGAAAAACGATGGCAAACATGAAAATAAAAAAAAAAAAACTAAGAAAACTATGACGCCAGAGAGGAGAAAAGAAATAACTTGGCGAGATGGTTATTAAGGAGCAGAGTAGCAGACTGCCCCTGCAGCAGAGAGTCCAATCTCTGACGACGACGACGACGACAATGTGTCCTGCGGCACATGAGATTACCGGCCAATGATAATAACGATCCACTGCTCAGTTGCACGACATTTAATTTTTTTTTTATGCGCTTGGCCATCGTCCGACTTTGCTGCAGGCTTCTCGATCTTGATCGGTTAAAGTCTCTTAGGGAGATAACATCATCCAGCTTTCCTAGCATGGAGCGCAGCTTTTTCTAAAGCTAAAACTCGCCGCTTACCTTGCTCACACTCGTCGATGTCCTCGGAGCAGTCGAGACCCTTGTAGCCACTGGCGCAGGAACATGTGAACGAGCCATTGATCGGACTGGTGTCGCAGATTGCACCCTGATGACACGGATTGGACGTGCAGGCATCGTCCAGGTGGCACAGCAAACCTGTAATTAAAACCGATTATATAATTAGCTGGTGAAATCATGGAGAATCACGCGAGACCTGAACAATCAGAGTTTGTTCATGGTGATAATCATCGACTGTGTGTCTCTAGGACAAAAGTGCTTACTGGTGTGTTTACCAAACATGGTCTCGATGGTCGTCGGCCAAAGAAGGAGATCACTGGCGACAGACACCACTCACCCGAGCTAAGGAGAATAATCATGATGTGGGGGATCTGTCTCACTGCGCTTTTACGTCTCCACAAAGTGCTCACCGACAAATAATACCCAACGATAAATTGCTTCAACTCACGAGGACCCTCTGCATCATCACAGAATCCCAATGTAGAAAAATACCGACAACTTTTCTGAACCAGGAAAAAAACACACAAATTCCGAGACAAGTAGCTACACAATTGCATAAGATGACGACAGTAAAATAGAATAATGATTAATGCCAGATACAAGAAAAAACATTTTTTTCTTGATTTATTAGTCATATGCCCTCTAAAATGAAAATTTTACATTTTTCACTTGTACCGTTCGAACTAAGCGGAATTTAATAATAATACCCATAAACAAATTGAAAGGTAATTAAATTCCCTACAAAATGACCACCCAAAGTTTGTTGTAGCTCAAATAGTTACTGAGATATCGCGCGGAGAGACGCAATGTCTCTTCCCTCGATATCTCTGCAAATATTCGACCTATAGCGATTATTAATAGCTCATTTTGAAGATCAATTAATTACCTAAAAGTTTGCTTATGTATATACGCACATCCAACCTTTGGATCACAAAAAATTTTCGACTTTTGTCGCGGAAAAAAAATTATTTTGAACATTATAAAAGTCTAGAGGGGAAAAAATGATTCGAGTGATGTTACAAACCCGAGTGAAAGTGTCGGGATGTTGCGGAGAATTATTACGGGGAATCAGATTGTAGAGGAAGAGGCGTCATCTGTTTGTACGACTGGCCTCGGCGGGCATATAAGGAGATAAAGCCTGCTCCACATGGAGAAACACCTGGTGCACTCTCATTCTCGCAGCGACAAGCAACTCTGATGGTTCGTCAAAGTGCTAGGAGTAAGATAAATAATGATAACATACCAGTCTTTCCATAGGTGCACTGGCAGTAGAAGCTGCCGACACGATCGACGCACGTAGCACCGTTGAAACAGGCGGCAGTATTACAGTCATCAATGTTGACACTGCAGTCAGGTCCGGTCCAGCCGTTTACACAGATGCAGGAGTAACTTCCGTGCGAGTTTGTGCAAGTTGCACCATTATGACATGGCGAAGGCCGCACTGAGCACTCATCCACATCCAGTTCACACTGCGTGCCAGTGAAGGCTGGTGGACACAGGCACGAGTACTCGTTTACACGGTCCATGCATGTTGCTCCATTTTGACACAGATTCCCGATGCAGTCATCGATGTTTTCCTCACAGTGTTGACCCAGGAAACCTACAAAACAAATGTAAACCACTCATCAGCAATTCTGCAAGCGTAATCGCTCATTAAATCATAGAATAAAGTGAATTGATAACTGTCATGCTTCTTTAAATGAAAAAAAAAAATTTCTTTCACATAAACGAGGGCAATTGAAGGATAGGAAGATGTCGCAGGTTAAATAAAAGCCATGAAGAGGCCAGAGAAGTAGCAAATCTTCAATTTAACTGAGGGTAGATCAAATATTTAGATGGTCAAGCTAATAATGGATTTGCGACGGGCAGACTGACCTTATTGACTCTAGAATCATTTGTATCATCGGCGGCGGTTCATCGAACCCTCGCTAAATCCATGACCAGCGCCACACGATGCGCATGAAACCGTGAAAATCAGTTCGGTCTCAATCAACAAAGCACAATGTGCTCTCCGAGGAAAAAAATTCAACGGCTCGACGACGAGTCAATTAGCCGAGGGGGGAACTGATGTGTACACGGTGTATATTGTATAGAATGATTGCGAGACAAATTATTTCGGGTAAAGCCAGCTGCTATCGGCGGAAGGAAACCAGCTAACCGCAAAACTCGTCTCGATAAGGAGGCGCGGGTGTTAAATTGATAAGGATACTCGGGACTTTTGTTTTTCTTAACGCACGTACAACATTGTTGGGGTCCAATCGGACACGATTAGAGTCCAGAACGTGGGAAACGAAGCCGCGAAAGTTGAGGAAAGATAACGCGATACCTTGCTTCCTATATAGCCTCGGCACTTCCGGCTCATCCAGTCGAACGCATCACTTGTACACAACAGAGAGTCGAAAAGCCGCGAGGATTTTTTTTAATTACCCTCATTCTCACAGATAAGCACTATGTGAAATCATACGCGATAATTTAACAAGCTAAATTCGCACAGAAATTTTCTCACGCTGACGATATATGAGAGAAGAAAAATGAAAAAAAAAAAAAAAAAAAAA
>MVJL01011494.1:0-37933 GCA_002156465.1 Macrocentrus cingulum | reverse complement strand
ACGATAGTCGACCGATTTACGCGTTTTCTCGAGGTGATTCCCATTGTCAACGGAAATGCCGAGACAGTCGCGCTCGCCCTCATCTATCAATGGATTTCCAGGTACGGTGTGTCCCTGTGCATAACTTCCGACCAGGGAGCGCAGTTCGAGTCACACCTATTCGCGGCCCTGTCGAAATTCTTTGGCATCTCACACCTGAGAACAACGGCATACTATCCGCAGGCAAACGGTTTTGTCGAGCGATTACATCGTCGGCTGAAGTCCGCACTCCTCTGCCACCAAGAAACATGGTACGACGCCTTGCCAGCTGTTCTCCTCGGCCTACGAGCTGCCTGGAAAGAGGACATCAAGACGACGCCTGCCGAGCTCGTCTACGGCGAACCAGTGCGCCTACCCGGCGAATTTCTAGTCCCCTCGGACAAAAACGCGACCGTTCGCGACGTCCTCGCGGACCTGAAAAATAAATTTAAAGACCTTGCTCCAACTAATATATCGCGCCATGGGACGCGTTCTGTTTTCTGTTTCAGAGACCTTAATAATTGCTCCCATGTTTTGGTGCGAGTTGGGCAAATTGGCCCGTCCTTTTCGCCACCGTAAGAGGGTCCGTACCGAGTCCTGGCGAGGAGAGACAAATTTTCCATGGTAGAATACAAGCGCCAACCCACGGCAATTTCAATTGACCGGCTCAAGCCCGTCTAGCAATTGGCCGATGACGCTGCACCTGACGTTGAGCCCCAACAACCTGCAATAGACCAACCCGGTCCGAGCTCAGCCCCTCAACCTACAGTGCAACCCGCACAGCAAGCACGAACTCCCACGCGAAACGTTCGATTTCAAATTTAAGCTCACCTTTCATTGTAAATATTTCTTTTCTTTTACGCATTTCTTGTAAATATTTTCCCGCATTTACTGTACATATTTCAATCACGTTTCTTTTCTCAAAAAGGGGAGTACTGTGTCGGCAACGCCACACATACACGCGCACACAGTCGTTCGATATTCGAACATAGTATCATATCAATAAATCAGTGTACTGTGCAATTATGGAGTCAGCTATTGAATTATTGTTAGCGCCTATCCCCGCTATATATAGCCTCATCTGCACAATAAAAGTAACAAGGAATAATGACAATAATCCCTATCGTAGAAATTTATAAAAAAGTTGTTAAAAATCTAAGAACATATAGCTAATTTATGTACATTTTATATTTTTCGTATAACTTGGCCGAGATCGATATGGAACCATCTTCATAAATACGATAAGGAGCTTCGTTCCTACCGAGTTTTCAGTGACACTCACGCAATTTTTATTTGCAAAACTTTTTTCCAGACTTTTTGTACATCAATTTTCTTGGGATGACCAAATAAATTGGGAATGCAAACCCACTGTATACATGCCTCCGGAAACCGATGAAATATTACGTCGAAGTCTTTCGCCGATCGACTTCGACAGCCTGGGACAGCGCAAATCACTCTTACTTTCGATTTTTTGCGTGGTGGAAATATATGATTATTCATAATTGACCTATTTATTGTTATAAAACTTATATTCTAACACTGTTCACTTGCTTGTGCGTAGAAGAGTTTACAGGAGTGCAATCTGAAAATGTTTGGATTTTTTGCCACCAGAGGTCACATGCCCATCTGTCAGTGTGGCGGATCCGCCACTCCAACATTGAACTAAGTTGGCAACACTACCTCGATCTCTACGCCCCGCGCGGCGATAAAATATAAAAACTCAAGTTGGCTAGTCTGAAAACTAGATATAGATATACTCGCGCTTGTACGCTACAGCTGTGACTACTTGTGAACTGTGTTCTGTTAAAATAAAGTTTTTGATTTTTATAATTAACGTGGCCATTAAATATATCTGACGGGAAACCCCACCGGGTTTTGCACATCTGTGGAAGCTACAACGATACCACAATTTGGTGACCCCGACGTGATCCCGGTGGATTATCTTTCCTAACCTAATCTCAGCAACGCGACAACACGATGCCCACGGTCTACTCTCCACAGACAGCAAGTCCCAACCAATCCCTACTCGATCTCGACGATGAGCATCCCAACGTCCCAACAGGACGGCAAGACCATCAAGCAGAGTTCCTGCCCGAACAGCCTGCACACACACCAACCCATCGGCCGCACAACGTGGCTCTCGCCCCACAATTTGAGATCAACGACGCCAACTTGGAGAGACCACACTTGCTATATGCGGTAGGAAAGCACACATTATCACCATTCATGAGAGGAAAACCAGACATATGGTTCATGCTCATTGAATCCGGGTTCAATGCGGCACACGTCCGAAATGACGACACCAAATATACAGCTGTTCTCAGGGCATTGGATGCCTCCACCCTCGAACAACTCACGGACGTCATCAAAAATCCTCCAGCTGGCGATAAGTACACCTTTCTCAAAAATACCATTTTAAATCGTCTGTCCGAACCCAGGTCCCGCCAGCTGGAAAGGCTGCTCAAGGACACAGCGTTGGGTGATAAAAAGCCCTCGCAACTCCTGCGGGAAATGCGAGAATTGGCTAACGGGCAGATCAACGATGAGATCCTACGCATGCTCTGAACGGGGCGACTGCCAGCACATCTACGGCCTCACCTTCTGACGGCGCCGATTCAACACCTCACAAACTTGGCTGACCTGGCCGACACACTCCTCCTCAACACGAACTACACGAGCCAACCTAGTTTCCTATGCTCCTTGGAGGCGCCGCCTCCCGTCACCGTACATCTGCCTCCTCAACAACTGCCTCAGCCAAGCAGTCTCGATTCATACGACAACATTCCGGCACCACGAGTGGCAGACTCGGGTGTGGCAAACGTTATGGCGGCCTCGGCAAACCACGGTCCTAACCATCAGGCACAAAAGTGGGAGAAATCATTTGCCGACATGAAAAATCTCCTCACTAGTCTTATGCAGGAGATCAAAGACATGAAGGTCGGTAATAAGCCGACACCACCTGTCCAAGACTTCTCTCGGGCGGAATATGGCCCTAGGCCGACAAATTCCTCCAGGCAAAAGATCTGTTTTTACCATGCTACGTATGGACCGAAGGCAAAGAAGTGCACGGAGCCATGCCTTTTCGCCTCCTCGACCAAAGAGCCTCAGGGAAACTAGCTCACCTGCAGTCATACGGAGAAATGAACTGCAGTGGACTAAAACATTCTCCAGTTGACGAGCTTAGGCTACACGTCGACGACCAGGTAACGAACCAGAAGTTCCTAGTAGACTCTGGGTCCGTTATCTCAATTCTTCCGGCCAAAAAATTCCGCGGAGGCAGCGATAAAACTGACCTCACGCTTTATGCGGCAAACTCCACACCGATATCAACCTACGGCTTGCGAACACTCGCCCTAGATTTGCGCCTCAACAAGCGATTCACCTGGCAATTCACAGTAGCTGACATTCCCATCGCTGTTATCGGCACTGACTTTCTCAGCCACCACAACATCCTCGTGGACCTGAAGTGCCGCAGGTTAATAGACTCAAACACGGGGGCTACATCCAACGGAGAAGTCCTCAAAGCACAGCAGTGGAATGTCTCCACGGTGAGCACCTCACTGCCATACGCAGATTTACTCACTGAATTCATACAAATCACCAAACCTTCTCATGAGGCACAGCGAAAACAATCTGACTTCGCCCACACCATCACGACTACGGGTCCTCCCTTAGCGGAGCGTCCCAGGAAGCTGTTTGGGACCAAGGCAGTGGCCGCACGAGCAGAGATACGAAATTTACTCGATACTGGGGTCCTCAGGCCCTCCAAGAGCCCTTGGGCAAGCCCCATTCACCTTGCCCTCAAGAAGGACGGCACCTACAGGCTGTGCGGCGACTTCCGACGCCTCAACTCTGTCACCGTCGATGACCGATACCCGCCACCTCGAGTCCAAGACATGTTCTCGTTGCTGCATGGAAAGACCTTTTTCTCGACCCTGGATCTTGAAAAGGCCTACCATCATCTGCCAATGCACGAAGCAGACATCAAAAAGACGGCGATTACTACGCCCTGGGGCCTGTACGAGTACACTGTCATGCCTTTCGGGCTCAAAAATGCCACACAGACTTTCCAGAGGTACGTCAACCACATCTTTCGCGACTTGGATTTTGTTTTTATTTATATTGATGATATCCTCGTCATGTCAAACAGTGAACAACAGCATCGCGAACATCTCAGACGTGTTTTCCAGCTACTACAAGACCACACTCTCTCTATTAGCATCAAGAAATACTGCCTGGGGTGTCCTGAGGTCGACTTCTTGTGCTTCAAAATCAGCGCTGTCGGTTTTTCGCCCAAGGCCGATCGTGTCGAAGCAATCATAAATTATTCCAAGCCCACAACAGTCACGGAGTTACGAAGATTTTTGGGCATGATAAACTACTATCGGTTGTTACTGCTCCAGGCTGCACTTCACCAGGCACCCTTAAACAACTACCTAAAATCGCGCACGAGGCCTCGGACCGTCAGCTGAGGCACCTCTCAATTCTCAACGGACATAGTCCACGTGAAAGGAGATCAAAACACGGTCGCCGACGCCTTGTCGCGCGTTGAGGCCATCCAGATGCCCAGCGCACTCAGCCCTCAGAACATCCAGCGTGAACAGGAGACGACGACGGAACTCTACAACTCCAAAGACTCACAATGGGTGCGGACACAGAAGTGTACTGTCAGGTGGTCTTGCAAGAAGACGGCACTAGCCGTGTGAGACCGTACATGCCACCAACACTCCGCAGAGCTGCTTTCGGCATCGCGCATGGCCCTCATTCAGATGAAACAGAGACTCCTTTCACGCCTTCTGTTAGACCAGGTCTAACAAATGTTTGTTGTTGAGCCGCTCGCGCTTCGGTAAGTGTCACCAACTGGTGGCGGAAAAAGCTACCACGCGGCGGTCGACGTGAAGTGTGCTCGCGCGCTCAGCTGACGGCGCTCTCTCTATCGTCAACCTTCGTACGTCACGTCGTCTCCGAGATATTATTCGAGTTGAGGGTCCAACCTGGACCAAACCCACAAAAATTCATCACCAGATCAAGGAGGAAGGCTCCCATCGCAGCCTGATACCACATCTCACGAGGTTCTCGGCAACGGTGTTGAGAAATACGGAAAGTCAGAGTCACTCAGCAACCGCGTGGCATTCCATCATCGAGCACGGCTTCAACCCAGGGAAGTCCGGAAAATCGTGTGAAAGGTCGTGTGAAAGGTTGTTTGATTGCAACAGAACAAGGTATTTTTTGTTTGTTTTCCTTTTGTTCAACAATTTTGCTCTAAATTAAGCTATTTAGTCAGCAAGTTTACGACGTCTCAAAAGTAGGTCAACCTGCGCCATTTTGGCAACGTGTTGATTGCATTTCAATTTAATTATTAATCTAAATCTTTGAAGTAATTCACTCAATTATATTCAACACTATTAATTTATTTGATTTGAGTTAAGTTTGTTATTAATTGAATCAAGTTTATTTGTATTCGAATTCTGAGATAAATTCGACTATTTCTTTCTCTCTTGCTCTTGTGTGTGTGACCTATTTTCTGTCTCAGTTCAATCTACAGTCGATTCACACAGAGTTCTTCATTTGTATATATTTAATATATCTACATTACTGATAATTTGTCAAAGCTTTTGTTAAAATCCTAGGCTAAGCATTATTCAATATACATTTATTATGATTTAATTTTAAACTTTTACTTTTCAAAACCCCAACCCACGGTCATCTTCCTCCCGCATAATCTGGCAAAATTGAGGTTGCATTACCGCAACAATTACATTTAACACCTTCGATGTGACTTATTCAATACACTTACATAGCATCGCAGTACATTTTTGAAAGCTCACGTAAAATTTTTACTTGCTCTAATATTCTGTCCGTCAATCTCAAAATCCTATTTTCTTCGTTTAAAGAATTTGTATAGATTTCCTACGCTCAATTCTTTTCACTTGCACCATTTTAATTTCATAAGTATTGCAACCATATTCGCCATTAAAGTTTACAATTCTGGAGCGTAGCTCGTGCTGGAGCGTCTGCAATGACTTCAGGGACAACAACTCGGCATATTGACATATATTTAGTTCCGGCATGAATAAACTTGATGCCCTTATCAAACGATCTCCTTAATTTAGAAACAAAGGGCTTCAAAAACACTATCATATCTGGCTTCACTTTATCGAACCAGAGGTCTATCATCGATTAAAAAAGATTCCCTGAAATAATTCGGCAGTTCTGCAATCGTAAACATAATCGGCAAACAGTGATTTTTTGAACGATTGTCTTGAGATGCAAAATATTTTTGATTTCGCTGCTAAGTTACGAGACTCACAAACATATTTGATTTGATTTGACTTGATTGCACAAAACGAGTTCGAAAGAACGGAATTTTGTTTTGAACTTGACATAATAAATATTCATTCTTTGGCTTTCGATCACCGTAATAATAATAACATCGATTACGATGATAATGTCTATGTATATTTAGGGTGATGATTTTCGGCTATTTTTAATAGCTTAAACGGTGTCTTTGGAAAATGATCGGTATTTTCGGAAATGACTTTGCGCAAAAAAGACAAAAAATCTTCTGAACTTCACTTGGTCCAATTATGTCGAATATACAGCTACAATAGTTGGACGATTTTTTTGCCGATAGCTGTAGAGGCGACAGAATTCTGTCTCGAACATAATGATTGTGTTGAAACCTTGCTAGCCACGAGTTGCAGCACGGTTAAGGCACGCTCTACTGCTACTGCTCGCTCTCCTCTTGCCCCTCTCGAGCGGTGCTCTCGGACTACTTCGGTTTGTCTCGGCGGAGCTCAGCAACGGTTCAACACGGCTTCAACACTGTCTGTCGGAGCTCGCACCTGTGATATTTATCGTGACGACAGCTAAGACTGTATCGTCGATTATCTTTAACATCGTTCAGTCTTTTGGAAAAACAATTTGCGGAATATAAAGTGTGAAACTCGCCTGATCTAATCATCTAATTATTTCGGTGCGGATCTTGTTATTTCGTCGGAAAAGTGACCTTGAACATTGACTACGCGGATCACGTTGTGCGGCGGCAGTGCGCGGTTATTCACACGGCTTTGACACTCGGCTAAAAACTTTAAGACAATAATCGGCTTCGGCAAAACTCAACAGTGTATCAACAAAGACATTAGTATTAAGATTACTTAAATATTGTATCTTTTGGTGGGCCTTCCGCCCGAGCAGGTGGCATTTAGCCACTCTGCCAATAAAACCAGTGTGTTTTCTTAATTGTAATCCGGCTATCAGAATTATTATTCCCTGACCTGCCAGTCCCAGAATTACGGTCGGCTGCTTATTCAACACATTGCAATATTTTGACTTTCATGGTTATTATTTCTATAACTAGAACAATTTTTTTGGACCAGATCATTATTATCTGGACCATTTAGTTTTATGCCAACAAAGTCATTGTGTTTGATCCTGTTCTACGATTTGAAGTTAGCCCGTTCTGCTGTCGCCTTAGTGCTCTCAGTAGTTTGTGCTCCCACCTGTTGAATGTGACTGTATTGACTATTATCGGCGGTGATCGTTGAAGCACTTATTGGCGGTGCCATCCATCAGGGTATCTCAGTTCAATGTTGTACAGTTTTATCTACGGAGATAACGGATACGGATACGACGTCGTGTGTGCTGTGCTTCAGAAGTTGACAATCCAGCTCATTGTATCCAGACCATTATTCAGCATTATCATAAATTACATCGGGCGTATGTCAAATGTTTATCTAATCTACACCTCTCTAACAATAGGTGAAACTTGTTTATATTAGTCTAATCGATATTTCTCGAGAAAAAAAAAAAAAAACATTCCGGTTTTTTCGGTTTGTTATACGCCATTTAAACTGAAAAATCGAGATTCCCGTTAAACGCGTGAGCGAAAAAATTTCATGTATTTTTTCCTGCATAGATAATTTAAAGTAACAAAAAAAGTTCAATACAATTTTTGCCTATCTATCGTTATTTTAAAGATATTTAATTTTTTTTAAGCCTACATTTACCGACAATTTCGCGCCCGACGCCGCTGGCTGTCGCTCTCCTTGTCGGTTTCATCCTACTGTCTCTGTCTACTCGTACGGCCTAAACTTGTCTGTGTTAGTCTCGTAATACATCGATCTAATACATCGATGAAGGCACACAGACATACTCGCGCATCGCTCAGCTGTTCCTTGACAGCTTGAGGCCAGCTGCAAATATTGTGTTCATAGGTTATGTAGTACACGCACAGTCCTACGATTTTTAATATTTTTGAGGTTTTAACTGGTTTTTTAAGTGTTACATGAATATCAGCATGAGTGATACTGCATGTTCAATTTGTTTACAAAAATTTGACGTCGATGGTGATGCTTGTGCAGTCGTGACAGTGAAAGAACAAGATTTAAATGATTTAATTAAACGGAGCAAAATAGAAAACGACAACAAATGGATCGAGTGGAAGAAATTTCGGGAAATACTGTCTCATGAAACGTGTAAAAGACAATATGTTAATTCTGTGGATGGCGTACTAGAACAAAAAGACAAACGCGCGAATATCTGGTGAGCAGTGCAGATTCTTTTCCTGCGATGTCTACATCTTCGTCGAGTGTTCCTGTTGTGCCTAGTACACTATGTGTGGACATAACCTCAAAACCGACTTCCCCATCAGGTATGAATTTTTCAGACTTGCATATTCCCTCAAATAGTCAGTTCCATAACTTTTTTCTTTCAATAAGCACGATTCCCTCAACTTTGTCAAGATACATTAGAAGGGTGATCAGTCGATGTGATCATTGCACTCTAGCCCGTTTTCGGGGCTTACGCCGGAAACTTTCTACTAGTGTACTGTTACGAATCCTGGATTACGCTCGATAGGCGTAATCCAGGATTCGGAACAGTTGTCAGCGATTTTCCCGATAAAACAGTTGCCTGTTTTACCGGGCTGACGAATGCATGTCAACGCGGGTGCGATGACATGCATTCACACAGGAGAATAACAGCGTCGATTGACAGCTGCTGACTAAGATAGACGTTTTCATTACAAGATCCGACTATTTCGACTAAATACGTCTATTTCTCTTACTTAAAAAGACGTTTTTAAGAAGAATTTAGCGTCTTTTCGTAGAGGAAAATTGCCATTTTCTACTAAATAGACTATTTCGACTAAATGTGGACATCACCAGACTGAAAAGAAGGGACAAGAACACCAACGGATGGGTAGATACTTTCTCGGTTTGTGCAACATCCAGCCCTACCGCCCTCCATCTACCTATTCAAAACACGCCTCGGGTTAGAGCCTTTCATTCCTCCAGTCAGACTGTGTGCCAACTGCGGTCTTCTTGGACACACCAAACTCCGATGCAAAGGCGAGGCTAGATGCCTCAACTGCGGCAAAGATCCCCATGAGGAGAGCACACCTTGCCCTAACTCTCAAGAGTGTATCAACTGCAAGCAACCCCACCACACCCGGGATAGGATCTGTAAAAAACTAAAGGAAGCTAGTGAAATCAGTCGCATCATGGGCCAAAAGAATCTGCCATATCTAAAAGCTCGAAAAGTCTTTCTAGGCCAAGAGGAGTCTAGCAATTCCTATAGACGTAACGAACACCTCTTCCCAAGTCTCCGAAACTCGCGGGCTCATGCTACGCGGCCAAAGGATATACCTCCGGACGTGGCTAGGGCCGTGCGAAAAGCCCCGCCTACCCAGGACTCTGGAACACAGACCTTCCTTACTTCACAACCAGCGGCCAACACTACTGAGAATTTCACCGACAATGACCCGATAAAAACGTTGTCTGACGCGCTGATGAAAGTGCCCGATGCCGAATTACTGTGGGAAAGGATCTGGAAGACCATAAATCTCCACCTGAGTCACACTAACCATGGCCATTACTACACATCAAAATAATTCACTCTAATCAAAAAACATATCATTGCTATGAACCTAGCTGCCATCGAACATTCTCAATATTCAGGTCTTTCAAAAAACAGGGAGAGCCTAGCCATCCGTCGCCATATCAAAAGCAAACCCAGAGCACGAAAATTAAAAAAAAATATCCATAGACAAAGATCGTGACGTGACAACCAATGACGAATCTTTAACTGCATTGCCAGGTCCCTCATTGATTGATACAGTTGCATATGTGCCATTTATTAATAATTTACCGGATATTTCTCATGACGAAGATTTAATTGAAGAATAAGTTGACCCTGAATCTCAAGAAAAAAGCCTATTAGATGAATTTTTTTTACATCAAGCGAAATGTAGTTCTAACACGCTTTCAAATAGCGTTAAATCATTTGAGGCACAATTGCTCCTCTTTATTGCTCGCTTATATAATTTCCCAGATTTATCGCGACGTAAAATCAATGAAATAATTTCCTTATCGAGTAATTTACTAAAATTTGCACTACATTCTATCTAAAATACCCTCCACGAGCAAGTTCAATCCACTGCATCGGACAGCAGGAAAATTTCGGGAATTTTTAACGAATTCATATTTCCAGCTGACAAATTTGACTCGGAAACCAAACGGTCAAAAGAATTTAAGACACGAAAAACATATGTTCCTCCTGAACAATGTATCATCGGTGAAGGTAACGAGTTAAACAATGACGACGGCGTTATGGTATATCGACCAATTCCAGTATCAATTCAGTTTGTACCTTTACATCAAACACTTAAATCATTTTTCGAAATTCCCGGTATATTTGTACAAACTATGGATTATATGCAGCGTCTGTATAACTCTAGACCATTAATATCTAATTATATTCAAGGGAGGACTTGGCAAGAAAAAAAAATCGATTCAATGGGAAGACAGTACTGCCATTATTTTTATACTATGACGATTACGAGCCAAATAACTCTCTTGGTAGCCATTGGGGCATCGCAAAAATTGGAGCAGTTTATATTTCTATACCATGTCTCCCCCCTGAATTGCAATCAAAGCTAGAAAATATTTTCCTGTTTATGTTATTCAACACTTTAGATCGGCAAATGCTTGGTAACAAGAGGATATTCTCAAAATTAATTGATGAGTTAAATTTTCTAAAAAATGGAGGGATCAGTATCAGGCCCAATGACAACGAGAAGGTCCAGATTTATTTTTCGTTAGAGCTTATAATAGGAGACAATTTGGGAATACATTCCCTATTAGGGTTTAATGAAGGTTTTCGCTCAAACTTTCCATGTCGATTTTGATTTAGTTTTAGATTTTAGTCACAGTGTTGCAACACGACACCAATTGCGTTTTAGTTATAAATTGTTGGCCAAATTTTTTTGTGACAGATTCACAACAGGTTCAAAGGTTCCCATAGATTTCAATTCTCTATCACATGTAATCAAAAATTATTTTCTTAATATTATTCAGTCGAATGGCAGCGATAACGTTCTTGAGAAAGTAAAAAGAATTAAAAAAGATTCATATAAAATCGATGAGCACTCAGTTTAAGTTTTTCCCGCTGAAGACGGGCCGCAATCGTATCAAGTGAATCAAATAATTAGCAATAAGAACAACCAAATTTTTGTTTCATGCTTACAATTACGTGCATATTATTATCGTAAACATTATGACGCATATGAAGTGTTGCAACATGACTTGGATGAGTGGAGTGTTTTTTTTCTTGATGATTTAGTATCTGATAGTATTGTAATTAGTGATAGGAAAAAATTACCGAATGGAAAATTTTTGTTTTGAAAACATGGATTTAATGTTAATAAAGCTATGTCGTGCGTGGAAAAAAAATTTTTCATTTATTATCAGCCCTTAACCATATTATCACCGCTATATATCTGTATATCGACTATGTATACATAAAACTAAACAATAAACTTTTGGACGATAGAAATTAAGTTGGAATTTTTTTCCATCGTGGCAATTAATTTTTCTCTACTTCCCTAATTTTTTAGTACAATTATTTTCATTTTTGTGGACATTCAGAATAATAATAATAATCGTATTAAAATAGTCTGAATAAAGTTGAAACACGGAGAAATATTGAAATAATAGTATGAATTTCGATAAATTTTAACTTGCCATATGTTTAAATTATTCGTTGAATTATTTTTGTCATAAATACACAACAATTACATGAGAATTTCTATGCCTATACGCAAATAAATCAGCAAAAAAACATATATAATAAATCATTTTCCAATCTAGGTTACACTTTAAATTAAAAAATGGACTTAATTCAAAAAGGCGATAATTATTAAAAAAAAAAGTCTATCGATAGGAGTAAAATTTTCGCATGAGCGTCAACGCTGGACTTGGAAAAATTTCGAAACGATCTATTTCGATGGTACATATAGGCACTAATTCGGTACCTGTGGTAGAAATTCGGTACTTTAGGGCCTTATTTTGGTACCTCAGAATTTGAGTCGGTACATGAGGGAGTTATTTCGGCGCCTCAGTTGTCAATTCGGGTACTTCGGGACCTTATTTCGGTACCGAAAAATCCCACGCGAGTTCTTAAATTTTTCAAAGTCCAACGCAAAAAGGACTTTGAAAAATCTCATGCAAGATGTCTTAAGGTATTTTTTATGAAGTTATATTGACATATCAGCTGACTTGGAAATTAACAAATTTTTGCTAAAAATATTCATTTAATGAAATTTGATTCATACATATTTCTGAAATTATAATTTCTGAATTTATTAACGTTGCCAGTTAAAATAAAATATTAAAACTGAAATGAACTGCACATGTACATATAAACATTGCTATTTATTATTTACATCGATAATCAGATATTTACATAAAATATACAAATAATTTGTCTTTATATAACAGTCATTGAATAATAAAAATACGATCAATCTCGAGTGAGATACTTAACATACTTAACATTTAAAAGCATATTTCAATATATATATATATATATATATTGTAAAGAATTTAGGCGGGAGTATATAAAAAGATGTATATTTTATAGCATTCGAGAAACGTCTAACATTGACAACAGCTGTCAATCGACTCTGTTGTTTTCCTGTTTGAATGTATGACAACGCAACCGCGTTGCCATGCATCCAAACAGGCATCTGTTTCAATACAGGGCCAACTAGATTGCGCTCGATAGGTGAGCGTAGTCGTTAATTCAAATCAGCTGATGAGGTGAAACCTATCAGCTGATTTTCACAACAATATATATAGGGCCAACTAGATTGCGCTCGATAGGTGAGCGTAGTCGTTAATTCAAATCAGCTGATGAGGTGAAACCTATCAGCTGATTTTCACAACAATATATATGTGGCGGCAACGCCACACATACACGCGCACACAGTCGTTCGATATTCGACTGCGCATTGACTGATCGATAGTCTTACGTCATCCGTCGACCCAGCTCGACATCGGCAACGCCACACATACACGCGCACACAGTCGTTCGATATTCGACTGCGCATTGACTGATCGATAGTCTTACGTCATCCGTCGACCCAGCTCGACAACGCATGTGTACACCCATTGTATCATATAAATAAATCAGTGTACTGTGCAATTATGGAGTCAGATATTAAATTATTTTGTACACCCATTGTATCATATAAATAAATCAGTGTACTGTGCAATTATGGAGTCAGATATTAAATTATTGTTAGCGTCTATCCCCGCTACATATATATATATAAGAACCCCGTAGTATCATACTCAAACTGATTACCTCTTGCTACAAAAACTTCTTGAAGTTCAATAATTGTTATTAAAGCAAAATGTACTCCATTATAGTTTAACCCCGTAGTATCATACTCAAACTGATTACCTCTTGCTACAAAAACTTCTTGAAGTTCAATAATTGTTATTAAAGCAAAATGTACTCCATTATAGTTTACAAACCAACGAATATGACCAAATTCAATTTCATTATCGTTGATATAGTACTTTGCAGCTGAGGTAAGCGTCTGCAATTTATTCAGCTTGTACGTCTCACAGATGTACAAGTTGCCATTTTTTAGGAGTCGTTGGTAGACTGACACTCTAGATTCATCCATGTTGTTATGACGAAGTATGTCAATTAGCATTGCTCGAATCGGTGCTGACAAATATCTAAATGCCTTGTACGCCCCAACTCTTTATCGATGGCAGACCGGCTCAATGATGTGGGCTTGTTTTTTTTTCTAAACAAAATGATTTCACTGGACCATCATTCAATGTTTCTATCAGTCTTGGCATTTTGATGCACCGTGACTGCGAACTGGCAATTTGAGTTTCCAAATTCCCAGTTCCATGCACTGCATTCAAAATTTTTCCATTAAGGTCTTCGTACTCGTAACAGCTGTAGACCCATAATGGACCCAAATTCCTCACGCAATCTGGCAAATGAAGTAATTGGTGAATATTTATCGAGCAAAACCGGGGTCCATAGATTTCCTCAAATTCCTTCACAAATTTGTTCAACAGATCCTCGGCTACATCAATCATTATCAGCGAAATGCTCTCTTGACTCAAAATCATCGAGGCCACGATCAACAAGAGAAAATGTTTTAATATTTTCACTGGAATAATTCCTGTGAAAATTGGCACAGAATAATAAAACAAAAAAATCTTCAACTCTGAAGCTTTCCAGTGAATTAGATCGTTGACTGTACGCGGCATTCGGTGAACAAATTTCGGAGGTTTGAGTCTCAAGAGCCTTTCATCAACCCTTTGAATATAATTGTGGAGTGACCACTGTTCGTGGCTATAAGTCGGATGAAACCACAACATCAGCTTCTTTTTCATCACTCCTCCATCGATTCCGTGCATTCTGTGCTCATACCCCGAATATAATCTGGAATCCACAATGATAGCGCTGTTGTCCCTTTAACTCCATGAACTGGTCTGCCAGGACGAGCTTGTAGAGCATATTCGTTGCACAGTGCTGTAGTTCTCAGTTCAAAATCTTCTTGATGGTACAGATATACATGCACAGTACTTCTGGGGCCTGTACGGACTGTTACTCCTGCGTTAAAACATCCTGGGCATCCAAAGATATCCAAATTTCCCGTTAAAATACGTGAAATTCAAAATATCGCACTTTGCCGGTAGATCACAAGTTCCAGCTCTGATGATTCCTCTGACAGTTATCACCTCTCCATTAGGAAGATTTACTTCAATGACTCGATACGACAATTTCTGGAATTTAGGGTAAAGTTTATGCAGAAATAAGTTCATATGACGTTTCTTTGGACCAAACCAAATCCCTATGAGCAATATATTTTCCCTTTTCTTACGCTCACTGATTGGCAACTCACTGAGTGTGAGGTAAATGGGAGTAGCTCCGACTTTTGACGATACAAAAACGGGAATGCCATCGACATACCACGTGAAAGAGATGTTATTGCGGTCCGATAGAATCCCATTTGCCACTAAATCTTTGTAAAAGCCAGCATCATATATATCATTGATATGTCCAGGCTTCACATCACGCGCAAACCTCTCATTCAATTTTTCGCGAAATCCCTAACGCACGTACATTTCTTTTAGATGTTTGATGAATGGCAATCTGATTAAATATGAGCTTTTACTCCTTGGACAAGTAGGGCAGATGTCATTGTCACTATTTGACTCGCGACAACACGTTGAACAATAATAATGCTTCTTAAAGTGAGCCGTAGATACATTGAAAAATCGATTCAATCTATACAAACTGTTTTTTTTGTAATTCTAGTTGCGGGCAATGTAGCTCTATTGCTTTCATGATATCCTGCAAGCAGACTTGCGAAAGATTATGCTTGGTTTGCAGGGCAACGTTGATCATCATGCTTTCTCCAACAGTAACTGCCGCATTGTCATAAAGTGATTGATTTGCATAATTTTCGTCTATCTGATCAGCATCTTCATCCTCAGAGACACCATCGCTGTCGCTATCATGTCCTACATTGAATTGATATTGGCCATTCGGGCGATTGTTTTGAACTATTGCACGAGCATTGCCATTATTGGCATCTAGATGTATGTTTGCATTCTCAATGTCAAGTAGATCATAGGGCCCAATAGGCCCCCAGCTGAAAAGGTTATTAAGACGATGACAACGATTTTTTATCAGACCAAACTAGGTTCAATAGTATCCAGAAAGGCTGTCTTACTTATTTTCGCGAGGATCAATGTCAGTGTTCGGAAGAGCTATGGGTAGTTGTTCATCATTTATATCAAGTCCATCCTCTCTGAAAACATAATTATCAATGAATGCATCTATATGCATTGGAGCAGCAGGTTGGTCGGGTCCGTAATGTCTAGAAAATTTTGGCAAGTGTAAAAATAGAAAAAATAATAAGCAATTATTTAGATTAAGCAAACGTATTACGTAAACATATTAACAAACTTACTCATTTTGATTGTCGGCTGGTACTGGCCTCACTTCTTGAGGAACATTATCCAGCGCAATAAACTCATTTAAATAATTATCAAATTGTCTCCGACCAAGATCTTCTATGGCTCGGCGCGCCATGGCACCAGAACGTGAGTTCAATTTGAAAAAACCGCTGCTCAGCTAAAATGGCGGCTTTTAGCCTCTAACCTGCATCGCGTTAAATGTCTTTCCTTATGCTCACACCACGTGAATTTTTAATATTAATTTTTTATATCAAATCGGAATAATTGAATGAACATTTATTATTATAAGTGAAAAAAGTGTGAAAAAAAACTGAAAAAGTTATTTTGTTTTGTAGTAGTGTTGGATATCTTTACCGAAATAGATACGAAAACTTTCACAACGCGCTCGGGCAATATCACTCTCGGGCACCTAACAGCTGTTTACGTAGGTAACTGTACGCCTCTACATTCTAGCCGCGTGCATATAAAGTGTGTCTTGCACGTGTTTGTCGAAAAAATAATTTTGAATATCAATTAAAAATCACAGAGCGGCAGTTAAATGTAAGTATATATGTATAGCTTTTAATGAAAGAAAAAATATTTGGAAATATGACATTCATTATAATCCCACAGATATATTGAGGCCAGATATCCAACAGATAACCTCATTTTCTGACGTCTCGTCAACATTTGTGCACGGCGGGCTGTAAATTTGATTCAAGGAAAGTGAGCAGCTAGATAAATAATATCAGCTATCGATAGTTATTAACAAAATGACAAAGGAAACGCGTTATGCGCTGTTATGGCAGGTTAAAGAAGACCAGAAATTCGTACGGCATATGAGCAGAGTTCCGAAAGAATACCATGTCGGAGCTGCTTATCAACAGAATAACTTGGATATGCAGGTGATGCAGATAGGCGGTAATGTTTTTTTCATTATGATCCTAATGATTCCATTACTGTAAATTTCATTAAATTAGAAATTTACATTACTGTAAATTTCTACTGTGATTTCGCCGCAAACACGTGCTCCACCAAACCATTTTCATGCTGCTGGTCAACCACAAACACCTGCAGCCTACTATCAAGTAACAATGGGGCCTGTCAGATGCCCAAGTCGACCAAATACACCGCTTCTGCTGGCCCCTGTGACGACGGCGTATGGAGAGGTCTGCCTTGCTGCATCGATTCCTGCAGCCTCTACTGTGACTTCGCCGCAAACAAGTGCTCCACCCAACTATTTTCATGCTGCTGGTCAACCACAAGCACCTGCAGCCTACTGTCAAGGACCAATGGGGCCTGTCAGATGCCCAAGTCGACCGGCTACACATTGCTCAAGTTCACAATCAACAACTGTCTTACATAGGCCAGTTACTACATCATTCCTTCAAGCACAACATTTAAATCCGCAATCATCAACAACTTATCACGGAACTTCTATTTCTACCATCACTCCATCTCTTCCGATTCACAAAAATATTACTGACGATTCGGCACCACCACTACACCAACTTTCACCAATTGTCGCCAATTCTGAGGACCAGGACGAGGAAGGTCTTCATGGAGAGAAAGACGACAACAGCAGGACTGCATCGACCGACTCTAGTAGCAACAGTGATGTCAGCTACAACTCCGACTGTCAGCCGGAGGTACGAGAAGCTATTTCTCGCTTGAATATGGAAAATGGTAAGTATTTCAGATAAAATTACAAATAAAAAAGATAACTCATTATATGCATATTATCTGTCATATTTTTCCGCACTTATTACAATTTATATGTGTAGTTCGATTCATAGTACGGTAATAGTAGATGAATTGTATTGTAATAGCAATATCCATGGAGTAACGACGGGAGGTTTCAACACGCGCAGAGTATTCCATCATGTTTGGATAAAAACATGAGCTATCGACTTTGGGGCTACGAGACGCTTGGTAATCGATCAGTAGAGCCTCAAGGCAATTGAAATCATCCTCTATTGACTCAAAAAAAAAAAAATTAGTGTGCACGGACCACACAGCAGAAGTGAAACTTCTTTTTCGTCATAGCGGGAGAAAAATAGTATGTTTACCTCGGGATGCAAAAGAGGTTATTTGACCGTAAAGAAAATTCTCGCGCGCACCAGAGCTTCTCATTGGTCGAGAACGTTCCCGCACACACCAGTAGCGTACCTACTTCTAGAAAGATCCCGCGCGCGCTCTAACTTTTTCGCTCTAATCACGCCCACGAAGCCGGCTATTGGATTTTGTATTGATTGCCGAAATCTAAAATTAATAATTCTCTGTGAATAATTATTGTCCATACCTAGAAACGATCAAAACGAAGTTATCTGTACCCTTGGATCAACTCTAACTCAAAATTAAACACTAAAATACTCTGAATAACTCAGTAGAAGCTCCGGAAATTTTTAGAAGCCCGCCCCACTCGCGGCACGCTAGGTTAAATACCGACTCTCCGTCTCCTAATCAGTCAGTCGTTCTCAACTCGAGATCCGATCAACATCAACCAGTTGCACTCAACTCAGAATAACTTTACGGTAAAGTCAGTCTCTCTGATATCGACATTCGTATTTTTCTCACTGTGTACTGGAGTCAATTACTGTTGTAATTTATCAGAGACTAATCTGTGAGTAATTTGTGATTAATTTGTGTGTGCTCTGTGTATAATACTCGAAGTTTCTAAATCAGTGATTTACTTAAGCTTATCTAGTGATTCCAGAACTCGGAGAGTATCTCTAGATTGTTCTCTGTTGTAGCAACTTTCAAAGAAACTGTCCAGACTAATCTTTTACCTCTAGAACGTTCTCTCAGTAAATCCTCATAGTCTCCCTCATAATCCTAGCAGACTAACTAGTTCTTTCTTTGAGGTATCCTGGAAGGATTAGTTACTAGTTTTGTCTCGCCTGGAATCAACTCTCTTTCTACTCAAAGATTTTCTCTGTATAATTCAAGAAGCTTCGATCCTCTCTATCTGTTTGTCAATCAGTCATATTGTGTCAACTCATCTAATTGTAATTTTGTAAAGTTACTCAGGCTAATTATTTTTAATAAAATCACAAAACGAGAGAATATATAATCTTGAGTTGTTTGTTCAGTAACCAGATCATTTTTTAGAGCTAAAACACTAACATACGAAGAGCTGTAGCGTTAATTAACCTGTATTTTCGCTTTTTTATTCTCTCTCGTTCACGTTGTTTAGAAATATTCATTGTCACTTGATTGTCACTAGATTATTACAATTTTTTCAGGAAATTTTTTACTGTGATAACTAATCAGCGTCCAGACGATAACAATATACCCTTCAAGTTTTAGTACTGCGATTAACCATAAAACAACGCCAAAATAAAAAATTCTAGCTAGGAAATACTCGTGCATATGAGTAAATAATAGTCGAAATGAAGTTTGACTAAAGCTAGATAATAATTCAACTGTAATTGGCACAATTGGATGACATCATGCCTCGTTACTCGCATGTTGTTATGCTTGGGGACTTCAACATTAACATGCTGACTGTGAGTTCGAAGGCTGATAGTCTTCGGGATTTCTGTGGAGCTTTGGGATTGTACTTGGTGGATTATGGACCTACGCATCATGCTGCTACGTCTGATTCTTGGATCGATCATTGTTTGGTGAGCAATTGGGACCATGTTCTCTCGGAGCGACAATCAGCGGAGCCTTTTCTTGCTGATCATGATCTAATCTCTCTGCTTTACGATTACTGTGTCCCTGTACAGTCTCCGAGAAGGTTTTGGTGGAGGAATTGGCAGGCGATAGATGATCTACAGTGTCTGTGAGCGTCTTCATTTAACTGATTTTTCTGCTGCTTCCACTGTTGATGCCATGAATGAAATTCTCCATGTTCTTTTGCCGTGGTGTTATTGATGTCGTGGCGCCTTTGAGGCAGGTCTGCGCTCGGGATCAGCCTGCACCGTGGATTAATCAGGAAATTTTGGAGCTTCGGCGGCGGCGCTCAAGGCTGTACAGGATCTTCCAGAGACCTGGTTTTGCTTATCCTGAATTTGCAAATCTTCGTAAGCTGGTGAAGCTTCGTATCGCTGGAGCTAAGAGGGCCTACTTTGATGGTCGGTTTGCTGCCTGCAAGGATGCCAAAGCTCTGTGGAACGATTTCAGGAATCTGGGTCTTGTTAAGGGCACGTCATCAGTTATTGTGCGTGATGTCTCTCTTAATGATCTGAATGCGTTTTTCACTGCCGCTGGTGGTTTGTGTCCTGGGGCTATTGACTTTTGCTACATATCGGAGTGTGCCGTGCGCCGTGACAGTGTGTTTTCCTTCCATGAACTTGACTGTGATACTGTTCGGAAATCTTTAGTGAGGCTTTTTTCTGGAGCTATTGGCCCTGATGGTTTTGAACTTCAAACGTACAAGACTCTGCTGCCTTATTGCGTAGATTATATTTTGCAATTATTTAATGCGTCTCTTGTGCGGCGTGTTTTTCCTGGGTTGTGGAAACGCTCTTATGTTCCGCCTTTGCAAAGTGCGCTGCCCGGTTACGTGTTCTGATTATAGGCCTATTTCGCTACTTTGTACACTCTCGAAGTCGCTTGAGAGGTGTGTTAATGATCAGCTCATTAGTTATTTTAGGCAAAATGGTGTATTAGATGATTTTCAGATGGCTTTTCGCGTTGACCTCAATACGCAAGATGCTGTTTTGCGTCTTTGTGATGATATTCAGTCTAGTATGGATGGTGGGCTAGTCTCTATTGCGGTCTTTTTTGACTTCAGTAAGGCTTTTGATTCTGTTGTGCATGAGATTTTATTATATAAGCTAAGAGCTGTGGGCCTGGATGATGTCTCGCTTGATTGGATAAAATCTTATCTAACTGGGCGTGTGCTAGATGTAAAGTATGACAGTGGTCGTGTGTCTGATTGGATGGGTGTTGTGAGGGGAGTTCCGCAAGGCAGTGTCCTCGGGCCGTTGTTGTACTCAGTTTATGTTACTGATCTCGGTCTGCTTTTGCAGCGTTGCGAGCACCTTTTTTATGCTGATGACCTTGTCATTTATCAGCATCGTAAGCCGTGTGATGTTCAGGAGTGCATTCGCGTAATTAATGCTGAGATTACTGTAATTTTAAAATGGTGTTAGGCGAATGGGCTCACTTTGAATGCTTCTAAAACCAAAGCGGTACTGTTTAGCACGTCTCATAGGCTTGCTGCCTTGCGTTGCTCTATGCTGCCTTTGCTTGAGCTTGGTCATGATGTTATTCTCTACAGCGCGTCTGTCAAGGACTTGGGTGTGTTCCTTGAGGATACTCTTTCCTGGTCGCTGCAGGTCACCGCCATCTGTACTAAAAGCATGAGGGCCCTTGCGCAGCTCAAGATGAACGGTGATATTTTTAGTTCTAATTTAAAAAAGCGACTTGTTACTACGCTGATTTTTCCTATTTTTGATTATTATACTGCGATATTGACTGATATTACTGGCCAGCAGCAGATTAGGCTGCAACGAAAGCTTAATGCGTGTGTTCGTTACATCTTAAAAATCTCTAAGTATGAGCATGTTACACGTTATTATAAGGACTGCAGTGGCTTTCTCTTGGTACCCGGCGAGACTTCTTTTTGGTGTGTATTATTTATAAGGCTCTTTATTTGAACGAGAAGCCTCTTATCAGGGGTGAGTTGCGTTTGTCGGCATTGCGGCCGCGCAGGGGTGCTGTGCGCCTGGACTTTCTTGATTTGCCTAATGCTAATAGTGGTAAGTATGATAAGTCTTTTTTGTACCACCTGCTCGTAAAATAGCCTATTGTATTTATGGAGAGCGAGCGTAAAATGCCCTATTTGATGCATTTTAATTCCACGCATGCGCTCTTTAAAAACTGTCTACTTTATAACTCAGATCATGCGCACGACCAAAATCGTTCATTTTACGTACTTCGTTCGAGATTTTACGCCTTGCTCAGATAAACGCGACATGTCGGTAACTCAAATCCAAGCTACGCCATCTGACGGATGGAAATCATACTTCTTCGCTAAATATCTCGCGAGCTCGCGACAACTTCAAGCAGCTGGTCGACAACGTGTAGCATTCAGTGTTCACACGTGCATCGTATTGCGTCATACAAAAACCGTCAGTGTAATTTTGTGAAAAAAATGTCTACTGAAAATGATAAGGACGATAACCATCTTCAATTGACACCTCCGGAGATTGCCGCTGCTGCTGCTGCAGTCGTGGAAAATTCACTGCCTCCGCATTCAGAAAAAAATATCGATAAATAAAAAAATATTTTTACTTTTTTTAATGGGGGGGCTTCGCCCCCCCAACCCCCCCACCGGGGCTTCGCCCCTGGACCCCACCGGGGCTTCGCCCCTGGACCCCACCAGGGGCTCCGCCCCTGGACCCCGTTGTCACTCGCCTCCGGCTCGTTCCGTTGGATTGTTGTCGTTACTTATTGTGACATAATTATTTTTGTGACCTGCTAGCCTCGCAGGTGGTACAAAAAATAGTATGTGCATCGCGGGCGTAAGGAGGCTATTGGAGTCCTTTACGCCCTTGATACAAAATGTACTATTTTGGTTTGTGCTATTCGGGCTTGGAATAAGTTGCCGAGTGAGTGTACGCTGCAGCCTACTCTTGTCAATTTCCGTTAAAAATGTTATAATTATTTTCTTGGCCTTGATGGTCGTTTGGGCGGGTAATGAGCTTATGGATGGATGGATGCCTCCCATACCCCATTTCGCCCTACGTTTCCTTAGCTACAACATATAGCTTCCGGGTGTGGGGAATATTTTATTTATATAGTATAATTATATTTGATAAATTCACCTCTGCTAAAAAAAATGTAGTTAAATACTGGCTCATTCGTATCTAAGCCAGAATCTGCTGATTATTTTTTACTAGAATTTCACAAAGTTATACTTGCCTCATTGTAGGCAGCAACATTGGTTATGGACTAGAAACATGCTAGCTAGGATAGTCGAATAGCTCTATTGAAGTTTATAAAATCATAGATGATAGCTACCGAATTTCTAACTTATGATTTCTAGCCATAAAAATGCTCATTTTTTTAACAAGTTATAGTCAATAAAACATATCTAAGTTTCCTGGCTAGTTTCTGGTTTGACCCTAAGATTTTGTAGTCGGACTTCTACCCGGGATTTTTTTGTTTACAATCATGACGATTAAGGCTGGGCTAGCGTCAGTATTTTCAGTGCCCTGTAATACCCACGGTTGGTGCGCCCTCCCTAGGTTACGGCAGCTTTAAATGCTCATCACCAGCATTTTCTCGGCTGATAAGGACGAGCTCCGGTAATTGAATAGGGCCGGCAAAGGGTGCATTATATTCGGAGGGCAACCGAGGCCCCGAAATTTTTGAAATATTAATTGCGCGGGAGAGAACAGCAACATTAGCATTATAAGATGATAATCAATACTAATAGTAATGATTCTACTACTAATAATAAATCTACCAATAATAAATCTCCCTGAAAACGGTTTTTTCATTTATAGAAATTGTTTACAATGATAG
Organism: Macrocentrus cingulum; assembly: GCA_002156465.1. NCBI lineage: Eukaryota > Metazoa > Arthropoda > Insecta > Hymenoptera > Braconidae > Macrocentrus > Macrocentrus cingulum. Next base: position 14,156 of record MVJL01011494.1, on the reverse strand, counting down.
AAATTTTTAATTTTTAAATTTTAGATTCAGAATAAGAATAAATCAATACATCCTTGTCACAAGTCTTTAATAATAATTTTTATCAGAAAATCGATAAAATTTTGCAACAAAATACGCTCATCCTCAATTCCCGGAATACACTGCTGGTCTTAGACAACAACCCCAAAGAATAATTCTTGAGGAGGCAGCTTTGGAAACTTACATCAACGAAATTGTCGAGCGAAAATGGCAATCTTTGGTGCCACAAACGTCTTACCTTTCCGTAATTAGCATAGTTGTTGTCATATTTCTTACCGTAGTTGGTTACGCAATTAATTAACCACTTTTTGACAGAATCAAGGAGCTCAACATCCGGCGATTACTCGATACGAATTTTGTACCAAGTTTTAAGAGCCTGAGAATTGACTCCAGAGACCTTAATCGACGTTGGGGCTATCCAGGCACTAGCATGTGCCGTAATCCTGGATTATGCGTATACTAAGGTATACGATTACGGGGTCTCAATTTTACTTTAACGCGGAAGTCCGCGGGCGAAAACAACTACCGGTCAACTGATCGCAGCAGAAGGCCTCGAGGGAAACTCGAGTGCGTATTTAATGCCTAGGAAGGTATTCAGGTAGGAGGTGGACTTTGCCCGGTGTTCGACATATTTTTGCTGATGTTGATTTCTGTCGATGGCAACAGCTTGAGATGTTTGACCGTAGCTGCCCTGGTATTCGTAACGCTTTGTCAGGTATTGGTCAACAAGGTGCTTCAGTTTCTTGAACTCACAACGCGAGTCTTCGTGGCCGATTTATTGAAATATATATATGTTGTGATATATTCGTCAGATATATATATATATATATATATTTGGTCGTAACAACGACGACTGGCGCATCACTACACTCCAAAGTGGGTGGCGTATGCCGCCTCGAGCTTCGAAACGCGCGACTGTACGGTAATTTTATTCGATATTTAACATATTATTCTATAATTTTTTTTTAATATTGACCGAAGATGTACTCGCGATTACACGATTCGAAAAAAGTGCCTCCCGAGATAAAAACTTCGAATCTCTAAATATATGCTCTCGAGTAATGTATCTACAGAGTTTCTCTAGCAGCACCCACAGAGACTTTAGAGAGACTCGAATATTCCTATATTCGAGCGTCGCTAGCGCGGGACGCTACAGAGACTATGCAAAGACTGTATGGTAAATTCATATGGACTAAAATTATGGACAAATTATTTATTTCAATGATATCAATTTATTAAAAAAATAATTAATTAGTGAGAAAAATAAGCATGCACATTTTTCAGCTGCGTTAAGAAAGTTTCATCGTTTTGCGGTGCATCAAGGGATATTTGACATGAATAAAAAAGTTATGTATTAGCGTACGAATAATACTAAATTCTACAATCATTAAAAATATTAATAAATATCTCAGTAAGAGAAACTCACTTCGTACTACTCGATGAATATTTTGATCCAATCCAGGTTTGCCCGGGGTAGATCCCAATGCAGCAACTTCAGCCAAAGCTACTAACCCAACAATGCACTTCAAAAGTCTGCGGATCAGTTCATTAGGGTTATCGTTCCACATGCCTGTGAGGCACATCAGATCCGAAGCCTTCATCCAAATGCCGCAATTCGGTTCGAGTTCTGCCTGCAATGGAAATTTCAAACATCAAAATATTTAAATGTCTTATCTTTCGAATGCTATTTAATACATATTCAACAAAGACTGATTATACCTTTCCATAGCCGGAAATCTGCCATGGTGGGAATTCACTCGTTTCATTGTTCCTGCTTGTATTACCGCAATTTTTCAAATTCTCTGAAAATTATCATGCAATTTTTTACTTTCAGATATATTAAAAGCATATCATCCACATGAAGGTAATAATACTACACGTACCACCGAAATATCCATTTGCCCAGATGCTAATGTCACTTCTTGTGCGTACCGAGCCTTCAAAAAATTTACGTACATCTCGGCATGCTCTTTCATGGCCATTGTAGCTGTAAAAAACAATATTTGATTAGAAAACGATCAAAATATATGGTAAAAAATATTTCAATGCAGATTTATGCGAAAAACAGTTCTTTGTGTCTATAATATATGTCAGAAAATTTATATACCACCATTTGAAGAATATGGCGTCGAACTTGTTGCGCAGTTATTATCTTGATCGACGCTGATTACCTGACTTTCTACGTTTGGATTAGTTGAATTTTTTGTGGTGGTGTTAGTGGTAGTGTTCTGTTCGACAACATCCGATGATTTGAGTTTAGGTGTGTTTAAAGGGTTCTGAGTTGATGGTGATGAAAGTATAGTGTTATTGTCAACTCGCTTCCGCAATAATTTCTCGTGAGTTTTCTGTTTCACCTCATTTTTAGCATTCAATTTTTTTTTCGCTGCTTTCATTTTTTGTTTCTGTTCCACCAGCTCCTTTTTTTGTTTAATTCGCTTTTTTTCTCCGCTGGTGAGATGATTTCGCAGGTTTCTGTCACTTGTAATTTGTCGAGGTATTTTTTAGCTGCTGTAATGAAAAAAAAATTAATGCTACAAAAACAAACAGAAAATCATAATAAAATAAAATGCAATTAGACAATTTCTATTCCAACACAGAAAAGAAATGTTGATGTCGTATTTAAATTATTTCGATTATTAATCAATGTTAATTTCCAACAATGCAATGATGTAACTAATTACGTGATTCCGGTCATATTTTGACAAATTCCGAAAGATGAAATATATTGCTCACCACTGCATCGTAATATTTTGTCCTCAAACGTCTCTGATCCCCATTTGCAGTTGACTATGTCGTTTATTTCTGGTTTATATGAATTGGTGACGACGTTGTTTAAGAACGGCGAGAAATCCTCATCGGCCACGACCGATGAAAGTTTAGATTCCAACCAGAACACGAGGTAATACATGTCAAGCCAACGCTTTTTTGATCTATTTTCACCGTGCACCTGTGTGTTATCGTGGTATCCAAAATTTTTCGTGTTTAATACCGACAAGATCAAGAGTGACGAGAAAATCTTAGAATAGCGACACACAACGCGTGATGGGTCCTACAACGTGGTGTGACGTCCATCTTCCGTGATGCCGCCAGGGCCGTAAGCGTCAAAAGTGCTGGCAGGCGCTGTTGAGCCCGGAGTTCGCATTGGCTGTTAGAATATAGGATCGGCTTCTCATTGGTTAGCATATTCTGTTCGATTAGGGGTCTTTATTGGTATCTACTTACCTGAGCGATCAGCTGTGAACACAGATATAGCGTTGTGATTGTTGACGTGTTAACACCGCCTGATTACGTTGTGCGACTACCAAGGTCACTTTCTGAACATTTACATCATTTAAAAGCTTCCGAGCTAAAAACATGGTTGTACTATTACTCATTGCCCATTCTCAGCACTATCATGACGCCTAAATACTACAATATATTTATTAAATCAGCACAGTGTATCCGAAGAATCAATTAATTTAGCTGAGACAATGCTTACCGAATTTGTATCACGCTTTGCAGATCTCTATGACCGCAACTATTTAACTGAGCATAACTTAGTGCAACTACCAGATACAGTGCGTGACTATAGGCTTCTTTGGGCTGTTTTATGTTTCCCATTTAAAAATTTAAATGGAGAGCTTCGAACTCTAGTAACTGGAACACGATTTGCTGAGTTACAATTATATTCACAAATTTCATTATTTTTAAATTTACCAGTGTTAAAGAAAAAAATGTTACGTGAGGACTCCGTTGCTTAGATTTATTGCGAAATATTTTTGAAAAATCGTGAAAAGTATAAACTTCATTTAATTTCAGAGAAAATGTATATTGTCGGAGTTATAAAAAAAAATTATCAACTGGCACCAATTGTTAATGAAAGTTTGATCACAGCTGGAGCTATAGGGAATAGTACCAATGTTTTTGTCGTTTAATTAAAAGTGGCATTTTGTATACATCTGAATTTTACGGTCTTTCAAAAAAAAATAATTCTATGTACGTGAAATATATTTCAAACAATGAATCGACTCATGGCATCATAAATTGTTTTGTAAAGGCTTCTCATTGTCAATGTGGGCCGAAATTTTGCGATGCTATCTGCGATTCACAATACTTCGCGGTAATAACAGAACTGAATCTCACTCCTCACGTTTTTGCTGAAATCAATAATAAAAATCTAAAGACACACATTTGTCAGGTCACAAAAAGTGATGAAATGATCACTATTAATATAAATGAATTGTGTTTCATATGCTATTATGTAAAAATTGGTGAAATCATGCATGTAGGGCGAATGTGCTAGTGGTCGGCCAAAGATACGAAACGTTAGACGGTATACCCATTTTTTCGGATAAAACTCGAACATAATGACAACCTGAAATTCTAAAACCAAAAATGAATTGTTAAATAATGTTGTGACAACCATCAATACCGTCGCAACATTCATTGTTATATTTTTATTGACAATAAGACAATGTGTGATTTTTACTAGTAGTCGGCCACTCGTGTCTTGCGTCGGCCATAGACAGGTTAGTAGTCGGCCATGCATACAAATCGAGGCGATGTTGGGGAAGTTTAATGAATATTGAAATGAAAAATTTTTTTTCTTCCTTGTATTTGAATCAATACTTCAATTGCACATTACGATTGAAAAATATATATATTGTGACGTTATTTTTCCGTTGCCGTCACAAAACACAGCCATGTAGTCACTTAACATTTATTTTTATTCAATTTGCAAGTATTTTTAACAGGTAAAGGTAATTTAGGGTAATTATTATAATATTTAGATTCAATAGAGAGAGACGCGAGACGAAACGAGACGAGAAAGATCGATAATATTGAGGATTCAAGAGGCTTGATCGATAAGGTAGAGTTCCGATGGTAAGATTTAGAGTTTAGAGCGTTGTAGGACTACCGAGAAGGACAGAAGACCAGGGGAAGGACCTGGCGCTCCATATGGTAAGGGTCCGGGGAAACACAGTTTTAGGTTTTAGGTATTTTGCGTGGTGGATCCGGGTGCGCGATGGCCACGCGCAACTGGAATGACCGATTAGATTTAAGTTTAGCTTTTGTGTTTCCTCGTGGCTCTGGCGGAGAAGTCGCTCGGGTGAGTTCGGCAAGAGTCGGAATTAGAGTTGAGTTTTTGAGTCATCGTGAGAGTCTGAGTGAGTGAGTAGCGGTCAGCTTTGGGAGTCGGTGTCGCTCGGGTGAGTTCGGCAAGAGTCGGAATTAGAGTTGAGTTTTTGAGTCATCGTGAGAGTCTGAGTGAGTGAGTAGCGGTCAGCTTTGGGAGTCGGAGAGTCAGAGTCCAGAGTTCGAAGAGTGAGTATCGAGGTGTCGAGGAGTGAGTTTTGAGGAGTCGTCGAAAAGAGTCGGAGCTGAGATGTCATAGAGAACGGACGTCGAAGAGTGAGTGCTCTGAGTGAGCGGTCGAGTTTTGGCTGAGTGTAAAGTGTGAAGGAAAATCTGGGGAACCAGGGTACGTCCGCTGGTTGACTCCATGGAGGCCAAGGAACCGAGGAACTCGTTGAAATGCAGCCCGATCGACGAAGGAGAGGTTATCGTTGAGTCTTAAGTCTCGTCAAGTAAGATTATTCCCGTTTAATTTGATTTTGGAGAGATTGAGTCATCTATTACCGTTTAGAGTCTGATTATTTGTGTTTTATTATCGTTACCGAATTTTTAGGATACCGTTCAAATACCGCACTCTATAGAAAATTATGTAATTTATCTGATTCTATTGTTGTTAATATTGAGGTTATCGTTGAGTCTTAAGTCTCGTCAAGTAAGATTATTCCCGTTTAATTTGATTTTGGAGAGATTGAGTCATCTATTACCGTTTAGAGTCTGGTTATTTATGTTTGATTATCGTTACCGAATTTTTGGGATACCGTTCAAATACCGCACTCTATAGAAAATTATGTAATTTATCTGGTTCTATTGTTGTTAATATTTCGAGTCTATTAGTTGGTTAGTTTGATGGTTTAGTTTAAATTATACTTGGCTTGGAGCCACGGAAAATTACCACGACCCATACCCGAACATCAGGGTACTGTCTAGCTGGGAAATTCCGTATCAGTTATTTATTCGCGGGGATTAGAGTTAAGTTTATAGGTTCAAGTTTTGGTTGAGGTTTTGGAGGTTTTGAGAATTTTGAGTGATAGACCGGTTTTTCTGATTTCCGGTAAGATACAAAAAATTAGCTGGCGCCCGTCGGAAATCCTCGCGGATAATATAATTGAACGAAGGTAGGGTAATAGCGGTTAGGATAGAAATAGAGAAATATACCCTTACAATATATATCTATATATTTTATGCATGAAAAACATAAAAAACAATGAATGAAAACTTTTCTCTATATTAGTGCTTAATATTAGAAAAAAACCCACATTTTTTCACTGGTCCTGCAGCGATTGGTGCTTAGAAAAATGTCTACTCGTGATGTTTTTTTTTACTATTAATAAATCACAATAGTTTTAATTCTTATTATCACAGGTAGAAGTACAAAATTGACATTGAAATACTTTGTCAGCAAGACTGTCGTAAGTGCAGTCAGTAAGCTCAGTGCATTTCAAATGGAACCAGTTTGGGCATGAATCACAGCCGACGTTTTTTTCGCCATCATCTTCGGTGTCACTGAACAAAAAGTCGTCGCACTTGGCACATATTTCTTTGGCTTCTTGCTGCCGTTTCAGACGTGTGCACATCATGGAAACTTCACATAGAAAACGTAACGTTAGATAGGCATGGGACTTTCCGGAGGACTCGGAGTTGGACCTGGAGTTAAACTTACCGCACTCTATAGAAAATTATGTAATTTATCTGGTTCTATTGTTGTTAATATTTCGAGTCTATTAGTTGGTTAGTTTGATGGTTTAGTTTAAATTATACTTGGCTTGGAGCCACGGAAAATTACCACGACCCATACCCGAACATCAGGGTACTGTCTAGCTGGGAAATTCCGTATCAGTTATTTATTCGCGGGGATTAGAGTTAAGTTTATAGGTTCAAGTTTTGGTTGAGGTTTTGGAGCGACGCGCCTTTCGTTTTGCCACAGATTTGCCCTTTTTTTGTAATTTCCGAATTTCAATTTCCAGCCTTCGTTGTTTTTTTGCTTCCTCCAGTTTTTTTTTCCTCAACTTTTTTTTCGTAATACTCTCTCCAAGCCTGGGTAGAGATTGCACTCGGCAATTTTTTCTTTTTACGCGCCATTGACTTGTCGATAGGAGCAGGAAACTTCAGATAATCTTCGTAGTTTGGTGAGGTCGGTGATTTGACAGGCAATGTCGCGTTGTCGATGACTTTGCTGGAAGAATTGTCATTACACGCTGATACTGTTGTAGTAAGCGCTGGCGGTCGTGTCTCAAGCGTTGACGGTCGTGGCTCAGGCGTTGACGGTCGTGATGCCGAGTTATCAAGGAGATTTTGACTAGTTGTAGGTTGATGAGACACAGTATTAACCTCATCGAGTACTTCTTCGCACAGTGATCGTGATAGCTCCAAAGTTGGCTCCAGAAACGCCTCATTATTATTTATTTCGACTTCCACAGGAAAACTTGTCACATCCAAGGAACCAAAGCTCAAAAATGTGATATTTCCAAGAGTTGGTAAATCCTTGACAGTGGTTGCAGCCGTCAGCACTTTTAGGACATCATTATAGTTAATTCCACTAGTTTTCAGGATTTTCGATTAATTGCAGTACTTCTTCTGTCGTTTCCAGTTGGTACAGCGAAATTTCAACTTTGTTGGCACTGTGTTGAGTACTGTTGACCGATTCGAGTTTATTTTGAACACACTTCGTGTAATCAGCAGCGTCTGGATTGAATAGAAATAATTCACAACGCCGAAATCCGCTGATGATGTTTGGGGTCAAATTGCCGTCGTTCATAGCGTTGTTGAAAATTGAACAAAATTCAAATTTTGTCACCACGCGATTTCCGTTTCTGGCAATTGTTCCCACGCTTTGACGGCCTGTCTCCAATTTTCTTTCAGTGCCTTGAACACACCCACATCGGCTGGTTGGATAATGAGTGTGAAATTTGGTGGCAAAGCATACAAAATTATTTGATTGTCGTCACAGAACTTACCGAGGACGACAGACATGTGCAAGCGATGCCCATCAACAAAAAATATTACAGGCTTCTGGATTTTCTCTCGCATCAGCCAGGGATTTAAACTGTGGTCACAAATTCGTAGAAAATATCCTCATCCACCCAGTCTCCGATTTTCTCAAAATTCATGTGGAAGGCATGCTGTTAACAAGAGCTCTTGGAGGTTCGACATAAGGAAACACACAACAGTCGGTAGACACACTCTCCCATCGGCGCAAAAAGTCATCAGAACAGTTAAATTTTTCTTGTCGTTACCTTTAGTCACATTGAAATGATTTTTGCCGCCTTTTATGCCCAAAACTTTGCCACTTTTTGGACAAAGACTGAAGCCACTCTCGTCTGCGTTCAAAATACGGCTAGGATCATCCATGACATCGAGGGCATCAATCGCTGTCAAATACTCAGTCAACTCTCTGAACCACGACCGGATAAATTCCTCTGTGACTTGTGCACGTGTTTTACTCAGAACTTCTGCAGTTTCCAAGAACAGAATTGGATGGCGCTTCATAAATGCTCGGTACCACGTTTCGCTAGGACGGCCGTTTTTAAATTTCGTTGTCAGATGCGCTGACTGCACGAAGTCTTGGACAACTGAGAAGAGGTCTGGTTTTTCAATGGGGAATCTACACTCCGCCATTTTTATAATCCAGTTGGCTAGTTTCTGCTCTTCTGCTCGCGAAAGCGTTGGCTCTGGTCCCATGTAACACCCATGAGCAACTCTGCTGGAAACGCGGTCCTGTATAGTTGATCGTGGCACTTTAAATTGGCGAGCAACTTCTCTCAGAGTACGTCCACCTGCTCGAAATCTTTCCGCAGCATCATTTAAATCTTCGTCAGAATATTGATGGATTTTTTTTTTTTTTATTTAGTCGTTGTCATCCCGAAAATAATTTTCATTAGGCGAAGGAGATAAGCAAGAGTGCACGTAAAACAACAGTGGTCGACTTCTAGGTTAGTGCATATTTTTCTGTGCTAGTGGTCGGCCACCTCTTTATCTATAGATAAAATTTTTATTATTGTATTTCGTGCATTGCTTTATGTACTTATGTTGCTTCTGTAACGGTAATTTATTTTTGAATTTTTTATTCTGTCAAACAATGTTTACTTACCTATTTTTCCTAAGCGCACACACGTAACCTCCAAAACATTATGGCCGTCTGGTCAGCTGACAGCTGTGTCATCGTAAATTCAATCCAACAGATTGCAGAAATAACTTCATATATTAAAAAAAAAAGTGACACAACATATTCAAAATAAATAGAGAAATTTATTCGTAATTTTGATCCACGCGATAATATTAAAGGTTACGAGAAAAAAAATGAAGAAGACGCAAGTTGGCCGACTACTAGAGGTGGTCAAATTTACATTAAAAATAATCTTGAATGTGTCATTAAAATATAAATTATTATAATTTTTTGTTAATTATGTATCGTAAAATGTACCATAAATACTCTGATAAACATCAGAGGGTAATGGTTGCCATCCATTGCCACCAGTTCGACTCATTGTGCTCAGTTGATTTTCACCAATAATATTTTTAAATAGTCTTCGGGCCATTTCAGGGGGATCTTGGCTGAACTTACTTCGGATATATTTTAAATCAATTTCATTGATGTAGATATCTGAGTTTGGCAATAATTCAACCTGATAAAAAATATTTTTATATTCTTTTTGTAGTAGAAAAACATTAAAGTGCTAAAAAATATGAGTACTAATGAGTTAGATCGTTTTCGCAAAAAGAATTATTTTTTTTAGGTGAAAATGTATTATATAATAAACGTGTCTAGAGAAATTTAGTAACCCGTTACTAAAATTTTGAGAAGAAAAATCTTTTCAACTTTTTTTGGATAAACTTTTTTTTTATACAATAAAATAGTAATATTTCTATTCTTTGACACGATACTTTGAAATAAAATCTGTAAAAATAAAGATAAAGTTCAATATACTTTTTTGGGTGAGGGAATATTCCACAGATATTTTGAGTCTATTACATGAGCAGAAGTTCGAGCAGGTTTATCGAGTGTAGCCAGCGTGGAATCTAATTTTTTAGGCGTAGATAGAATTTCTCCATCCGATACATCAGGTACACTTGGTTTTTTGGGAATAAATGCTTCATTATCACCTCGAGTCAATGTTGGACACTCAGAGGGGAATTCAGAGTCATTCGAAACAGCATCAGGCGGGATATGATTCGGAGCATGACTCTTAGAGCTTGTTTGAGTTAAATGAGAATTTTTGTTGGCTAAGGTACACTTCTGAGATAGGAGAGTAGTAGTGTCCTTTTCAACAGGCATGTTTACAATTGCCTCAGCAGAAAATTTTCGTGTTCGCTGACTTAAAATTATTTTTGGTTTCTCTTTATCGAACAAAGATTGGGCATTATCCTCATCAAAATCGGAGCATGATCCAGGCAACAAGTCCAATTGATTTTTGTGACAATGGTCCTTTTGGTTTCTCTTTATCGAACAAAGATTGGGCATTATCCTCATCAAAATCGGAGCATGATCCAGGCAACAAGTCCAATTGATTTTTGTGACAATGGTCCATTTTTTGACGACAAAACGTGAGTAACTCTTCGAGAAGATAATTTTTCGACCAAGATCTTTAAATTTAATACATAAAAATATCAGAACATTTATGGAGTTACATATAAAAAAAAACGAAGAGAATCATTCTGAAAAAAAATTTTTATCATTGTAAAATATCTCAGAATTAAGATGTTTTATATTTTTGATAATTAGTGGGATGAATTTTTTTTACTTAAAAATTTTAATAAGAAATTAATTTCGATAAATTTTTATTATGAAAAAGTTAAATCACGTCAAATGCTCCGAAAAATGGCGAATAAATTTTTTTCTAGCTCTTAAAATTTTTAAAAATTCATATTTTTCAAATCATCTCAAAAATAAATCAAAGACTCGAAGAAAATTTTTTTTTTCTCAAATACAACCATATATTAAATGAACATAATAAATAGATAAATAGAGGAAAATTTTTTTTTACTTCTTAAAATAAATCCGTAATTTCAATGAATTTTTTTTATGTAAATAAACAAATCAACTCAACAAAAGTCACAAAATTGAAGAATTCTACCGTTAAAATACTCACAAAAAATTAATTTCAATGAATTTTTTTTATGTAAATAAACAAATCAACTCAACAAAAGTCACAAAATTGAAGAATTCTACCGTTAAAATACTCACAAAAAATGTTAAATAATTTTTTTTCTAGCTCTTATAATTTTTGAAAATTCATATTTTGCAAATCATCTTTAAAATAAACCAAAAGGTCAAAAAAATTGTTTTCAATATCTTAAATAATTAAATAAAATCAATAAAATATTTAAAAAATAGAATAAAATAATGAAATAAATGAAGCAGGTGATCACAGCCAAGATAAAAAATAAAAAAAAAAAAAAACAAGATATAAAATCCACCATGACGGTCGGTCAAATACATCACAAAATTTATGAAATTAAATGGATCAAATATATACTCAATAGACTAGAAATACCTTCAGGAGAGAGGTTGCAAATAGGGCATTGTGGGGCCTTTTTACGGTACTCAATAATTACTCTATGTATTCGAACAGTTGACCGATTTAAAGGGTTTGTGACAAAATCCTCTCTGGGTGGCGAATATCCAGGTTCAGATAACTCACAATCGCTGTCTGATTCATACGGATGTTCCAAACTTGTCAAATTTTCAAGGAAACTTTTCTGAAGCGCGACGTTTTTGTCTTCGATTTTTTTTAGATTAACTATAGCTTTTTTCGTCCTCTTTTTTCTGTCTTTTCTTCTTTTGTTTCAACTTTTTTCTTCTTATTGATTTTTTTGGGGCCTTTAGGTAAGTGCACCTGACCTTCAGTATCCACAGTGAGTGTCTCTAACCATGATTTGTCCTCTTTAAATTAAGAAATTGTATCATTTTATATATATATATATTAGAAGGGCTTACTATTTTTTTTTTTTAATTTTCGTTCATGGTTCGATAGCTCAGGAAATACTCCAGAAAAAAATTCATCTCCTGATATAAAAAGTATAGAATAAATTTTATTTTTATTTACTTTGCTGGTAAGATATTAAAGAAAAAAAAAGAAAATATGTGAAACTTGATATCTTCATAAAAAAAAATCGATTTCTACGTTATTCTTTAAAAATTTAATTCGGAATCAAGTGATATATTTTTTTATCTTGCATATATGTACATAACCATCAAAAAAAATTTTTTTAATGACATCAATTAAAATACAAAGGAAAAATTTTTAAATAAATTTTTATAAACGACTAAAAAATTTTTTTTTTATTTCTGAAAGGTTTTTCTTTTAAGAATAAAATTTGTATAAGAATAATTTATTCATTTACTTTAATAGTTGCGATTGACTCACCGCTTGTACGTAAAATTTTTAGAGAATAGCTTTAATTATTCCACTTAACCGAAGTATGGCCAGTCTTTGATTTTTTGATGCTTTCGCAAAGTATGACATCGAATTCACGTGTCTCAGCAAAAAAAAACCAGTGCCCACAAAGGCATTTTTATTGATTTAAATATTTTTTTGGGAAAGCTGTCAAATCGCCGCTTGAAGATATCCGTTTAAGTGAAGTTGCTGTTGCAATGTCAAGAAAAATGTAACGATGGTAACTGATGTGCGTATACATAACAAAAACAGAACGAACGTGCAGAGAAAAAATTGACATCTGAAGTTATAAATTAAATTTAGATACACAAATATAGAAAAAAAAAATCTAGAAATCACGGAAAATAGCTCTAGTCGAAGAAAACTGATAAAGAGCAAAAAAAAGAAAAGAAAAAAGCAAGGAGAAATGCCGAAAAGAGTCAAATCGTTCGAAGAATATTCAAAATCACATCAATATAAAATTCTAAAAAAAGTTCATGAATTGGATAACCAAAGATGTTTGATTGTTGCTGACCAAATAAATCCGGCAGAAGATTCAGACTCTACTGATGAAAGTAATTCTATGGATACGGGTACATGCAGTTTTTTATTTATTTACATGTGCGATTCGCTGTTTTAAATATTCTAAATATTCTTTCGCTTCTCCAGACTACTTGTCAGACAATTCATCTTCGTCGCAAAATTCGTCATATTTATCGCAATCACAGTATTCATCTTCTACCTGTGAGATAACAAACAATACAAGTACGTGAATATTCAACTTTGATTTTTTTTATTGACAACTCGTGTTGAATATCGAGGAATTCGAAGTATTTTTTTTTTTTGCGATAACCTCCTGAGTTGCTAAGATGCAAGAGTGGTTACTTGCAACAGAAAGGTCCTAGTCCTAACCGGAGTAACAATTTGCAAAGATTTTTATCGCTATGCTCTTCAACAATTTATACCATTGGAATTTCAGGAGCTTTTAACCCTGAGCAAAAAATGATATATACATTGGTTGGATGTCTACTATTAGATTTTTAAGATTAAAACTGAGGAAATAATCAATAAAAAAATAATCACAGAAAAAAAAAGAATAAAACTGGAAATAATAGAATAAAAAATCAAATTAAAAATTGAAAAATGAAAAAAAAAATTGATCAATTAAAACCTTGAGAAAAATTTTAAAATTAAGTAAAAGAAATATATATTTGTTTCCAAATTTTTCTTACACTTTAATTAATTAATTATTAATATTATAAATTAACGTTTACGATTTTTTTATTGATAAAAAAATTTTTGTTCATTTCTTTTGTATATATGTACATATATATATTTTCATCACTTATTTTGTGAATTTGTTTTCACATCGTACGTAAAAAAGATGCGTAAGGCGAACATCATGTATATATAAATGAGCATATACCTATATAAAATTAATTAATTTTTATTTATTTATTTTTTTTGCTAAAAAATTTTTATTTGATTTATTTTTGTATATATTGTAACGAGGCAGTGCTCGTTACTTACAAGAACCTGAACTATTAAATTATTTTTGTTAATTATTCGCGTTCCGCGGCGGAGAGTCCAGGTAGATGGAGACCCTGGGGTTCTAGCTAGGTTTAGAAATAAGGGATTTTATTTATAAGG
>MVJL01011477.1:0-17670 GCA_002156465.1 Macrocentrus cingulum | reverse complement strand
ACCTTAATGTTCATTTAATAATCCTTAGCAAAAAGAAAGACTGGAAATCTGCGCCACATTGAGATCCTATCCGCGCAGGAAAGGGATTTATATTTTTAAAGACAAGGGATTCGTTCAAAAAGGTCAATTTGTCGATGTGAAAAAGTCAACAATACGAGGGGAAGTGTTATTTATTTTTCATAATGTGGCTTTTTTGTGGGCTTTGGTTTAGTATAGAGTTGATGAGTGAAGTGGAGTTGACTGGATAATTAATATATCAACCCATTCACGCACAACATCCCCTACAAATATGTACTTACAGACCGATAAGCATGTTCTTTATTAATTTTTTCACTCTTTTTTGACTGTCGAGTGAATGTCATTGCTTCTTTGGGTTTATTTATTGATTTTGCATCTTTGAATTTACGTTTGTTATCTTTTTGTTATCTTTGCAATTTTTTTTGCTGTTTTTTATAATCTTTGGCATTATTTTTTGGCGTCAGTTTAGCTATTTTTTTATTTTATGATTTTAGTTTTATATTGTGCACAACACCGTATAATGTTACATATTTGGGACAACTTTGTGTGCAGTTTGATAACAATTTTTGCATCTTGGAATTTACGTTTGTTATCTTTTTGTTATCTTTGCAATTTTTTTTGCTGTTTTTTATAATCTTTGGCATCATTTTGGCGTCAGTTTTGCTATTTTTTTATTTTATGATTTTAGTTTTATATTGTGCACAACACCGTATAATGTTACATATTTGGGACAACTTTGTGTGCAGTTTGATAACAATTTTTGTATGCTCTGAACAATTTTCATTCGTAGGATCATTTTCACAGGTGTTTCACTTACTACGAAGGATATATTGGCGGAAACAAGGTAAATATTGAAGGATACATGATGTACTTGCATAGAATACATTACTTAAACACCTCAATCATCATATTATTATTAAATTCTCACTAGAAAACGAGATATCCAATTCAAAGGGGGCCTCGATACTTTTCGAAAAGTACTGCACGTCATTGGCTTTTTCTATAAGCGAAGAAATGGAAAGCGCTACATAACACATCAGCCGGGAGTTTTCCGGAAAAAAATGGTCTTCCTCAAGGCATATGCGGATAATCTTCTCAGCGAAAAACCTCACCAGAGCATATTTTTAGACGAAACATGGGTGTTCTCTAAAGGTACCGGCATATCGAGAGATTGGCAAGATGACGATGTCAGAAGCGCCCGCGCGCCCCAAAACTAACGCCTATCCTGACTCGGATGAGCGAGACAGCGACATAGCCCCTCTTCGTCTCTGCGCTGCGACGCGTTGGCAATTGTGTGAGTGCTCGCGTTCGTGAGCTGTGTAGGTGTGGCGTGGCGCGGTAATGTAGTAGTAGCGTCCCAGCTGTTTATTCCTCAGTGGGCAACCCAAACGCTTAGCGTTTGACAAGTAAAAACTTTCGGCGACAATATATGTTATTTCACGAGTTAAAATGAGTGAATCAAGCGACTTAACTTGTGCAATGTGCGATGTGTAGTTCAATGATGATAATCCGTCAGTGATTGTACAAAAAAAGGCCTTGAAAACTTTATAGAGAGTAGTAAAAATCGTCTAGACAATAAGTGGCTTACCGGGCAAAACTTCACTCTAATTCGTGTGCATCAAAAATGTCGCGCTTTGTATATAAATAAACAATCTATCGCAAGTGCAAGAAAACGACGATTATCAGAAAATAATTTAAGTGAACCTTCGTCATCAAGTGATGCTAATTCATTGGACACATTGACACCAACTCAATTTGATTTTTCTCGGTTGTGTATAATTTGTGGTGAGATTGCTGATCGTCGTGCAGAAGGTCTGAAGCCTAAAAAATATAGGCGTACTATTTATAAAGCTTAAAATAATTCCGCATGGAGAACAGGGATTTTGGAAAAGTGCCGTGGTAAAAAAAATGACATGTGTGAATTACTTGAAGAACGCGTGAACTCGGTCAATGATTTAAGTGCTGCTGGTGGTCAATATCACTAGGATTGTTACAAAAAATTATATCAATTAACGACGGCTGAAGGACCTGCCACAGAAAAAAATTACGAGACTAATTGTAAATATGGAAAACAATTTAAAAAAGTGTATGATTTTCTCAGCGGTTCACAAAACTGCCAATGGACAATTAAACAATTGGAGTTTGTTTCGGGCGATCCGCTACCCCCTCGGGTATATTTTTAAAAAGTTTTAAAGATTAAATACGGTGAAAATATAATTATTACTCCGCGAGGAAAAAAAGACGATGCAATTATCACTTTTAGAACTTTCAACGAGAGCATTCTGAGGGATTTTTTTAAGAACAATTTTACCAATTGAGGATGACGGAGAACGCAAAAAAAAGTTTTCGATATGGCAGCTCAATATATTTCGGATGACATTCGAGCCCCTACCTATAGAATTAGAAAATACCTATAGAATTAGAAAATTATCCAGGCCCGGCTGAATTTTTTACGTCTGAAAATATTGATTCTAATTTACCGGAGAGTTTATTATCTTTGTTGGAGAGTATCATTCTTCCTCGTAAGCGCAATGAAAATTTGTCAGAAAAAAAAATAATTTATTTTGCGCATTCAATCATGGCTGCTGCGCGACCGTCGACATTTATCTCAGCGCTTCAACTCGCGATTTATCTTTACATACATTCCAAGTACCAAGCAAAACAGTAATCAATATGCTCAATAAAATTGGAGCTTGTTCTTCATACTCGGAGACTCTGTTGTTTGCAACTCCAGCAGTATTGGCAGAAAATCCACAAATCCAACCAATACAAGATAGTTATATTCAGTTTGCTCATGATAATGCCGATTATGACGTACGCACTAAAACGGGTAGAAATACTTTCCATTACCTTGGTGGAATTGAGTTTATCACTCCTCAGTCATCTGTGGAGCTGTCAACATTTATTCCGCGCCTTCTCGATCGACCTTCAGCATCACTAGTCGCTGCAATTCATCAATTCAAAACCTTGGTTTACGAGGATTGTCATTAAAAGAAATAAGAGACGTCCGACAATTACATTCACACAGTGCTGTATCACCCTACTTGTTGTGGAGTGAATTGGTTTGGATCAGTGGCTACTAGTTAAAAACCCCAACACACCCGGGCTGGAATGGGTTTATGGAACTACGATCTAATTCCCAATGTATGATGTCACGAAAATTAGGTATTTACCATTTATTCACCTAAAAGCCACCGATGACACCGCGATTTATTCAGCAATGATCTACGGCGTCCAGGAGGCAAAAAAATCCAACAAAAAAGTTTTTTTTTTCACGTTCGATCAACAGATATACATTAAAGCTCGAGAAATTTTAGATGCTGTCCAGCACGAATTATTTGATTCTGTAGAAGATATGGCATCGGTTTTTATTCGACTTGAAGGATTTCATTCCATAATGTCGTAGCTGGGATGTATCGGAAAAATTATGGACGGCAGCGGACTTCAAGAATCGTGGGCTCTCACTTACGCGCAAAACTTCACTGAACATTTAATGTCAGGGAAAAATTATTCTCGGAATATGCGAGCCCACAGTTTTACTCAAGCGGCGTTGATAAAGTTGGTACTCGAAGTCTGTTCATTCAGTGACTATGAGAAACGTCAGATGCAATCGCTTGTCATGATCGAGCCAGCGCAAAATGAGATGAAAAACAACGAACACGAGCAAAGCGTTTTGGAGATCGTTGAAAAAAGCCCTGTTGCTATCTCGCTGATGGACGTAGTGAAGGAAAGGTTGGACTTATTGCAGTCACGGGGACAAACTGCTCAGCTTTGGGTGCAGTACATAAAGATGGTGTCGCTCATTCGGAGCTTCAGTGCGGCGGAGCGTTCAAGGAATTTTTACTTACATCTAGCAACGATACTCGAGATGCTGCCGTACTTTTGCAGCTGTCGCCATTTGAATTACGCCAAATCCGCACACTAGCATGTACAAGATATGGAATAATTACAAGAGAAAATGGATACTGTAGAGTTTGGAAAATACACTAAAAATGGTTACTTTACTATTCGACGAAGCGACAAATTTTTTTGTGGGACTAGTTCAGACATGGATATGGAGCAGTCGTTAATGCGCGGGATTCACAGTATTGGTGGACTGTTCCATGGCCGTCCGGTGACAGAAAGTGTGGCAACTACGTGGCTCAACACAATTAGCACGTTAACGTATCTTAATAAGGATTTAGAAAATTTTAGTAACGTCCACTCTACGTCTAGTGCACAACATAAAGATTTTGGCGATAATTCAATCCAGGAGGATACAGGCTTTTTAAACTCACTCTATGAGTGGTTTAAAGAACACAATCCTTATCCGGTGACTGACTCAATTATGTCTATTGCGACAGGAGCTGCCGGTGGACCGAAAATAAATTGCTACATGGCTCGAGAACTTGGAATTGAATCGTACAAGAAACTCATTTCCAGAGCTGTCTCTCCAATGATACAGAAAAAAAAAAGAAATTTATTGCACAGATCTAACGTTCGACCAAAAATTTGAGGTTGTGCCATTATCAGTAATGAATGGGTTTATTACAGTGAGCCAAGTAGCTCATCCAATCAATGACAAACTTCTTTTTGATAGATTTAAACGCGCCACGTCGGAAAAACAAATAGTGCCCGAATACTTTCAACACGAAATCTGCCCCTATCCAAAGTCGATTTTCGAAAGTTCTATACGCATTAGCCAAGCCGACGACAATATTCCTCATTATTTAAATCTGTTAGTGAGCCAAAATTAACAGAATCATATTTTGTTATTGATGCCTCAACATTATTGTTCCTAGTAACGTGGCCTAAAAAATGTTTGTATCAGGACTTATATGACTGTTATTTAGATTATCTGAAACGACATTATCCGTCGAGCACTGTAATTTTTGAGCCTCAGTCTAATTTAATTGAGAATCCATATCAAGCGCAACAATTTCTACGTGGCAATCAAAAAATTTGTTCTGAGATATTTTTTACAGCATCAACGGAGGTGACAAAAACCAGAGCGAATTTTTTACAAATTTCTTAAATAAAAATATTAGGTAGAGACTGAGTGCGATTTTAACGATGGGATATCTGTTGAATCGAATCAAGAAAGATATCCAACTAATGTAACTGACAATATAAACATCCCAGGTACTTCCGTAAATTAAAAATTACTATTATCTAATTCATAAAAACTTGAACCTAAAAACTTAACTCTAATCCCCGCGAATAAATAACTGATACGGAATTTCCCAGCTAGACAGTACCCTGATGTTCGGGTATGGGTCGTGGTAATTTTTCCGTGGCTCCAAGCCAAGTATAATTTAAACTAAACCATCAAACTAACCAACTAATAGACTCGAAATATTAACAACAATAGAACCAGATAAATTACATAATTTTCTATAGAGTGCGGTGTTTGAACGGTATCCCAAAAATTCGGCAACGGTAATAAAACACAAATAATCAGACTCGAAACGGTAACAGATGACTCAATCTCTCCAAAATCAAATTAAACGGGAATAATCTTACTTGACGAGAATCAAGACTCAACGATAACCTCTCCTTCCGTCGATCGGGCTGCATTCCAACGAGTTCCTCGGTTCCTTGGCCTCCATGGAGTTAACCAGCGGACGTACCCTGGTTCCCCAGATTTTCCTTCACACTTTACACTCAACCAAAACTCGACCGCTCACTCAGAGCACCAACTTTAGACGTCCGTTCTCTATGACATCTCAGCTCCGACTCTCTTCGACGACTCCTCAAAACTCACTCCTCGACACCTCGATACTCACTCCTCGAACTCTGGACTCTGACTCCCTAAGCTGACCGCTACTGACTCTTCAAATTCTCACGATGACTCAAAATCTCAACTCTATTTCCGACTCTTGCCGAACTCACCCGAGCGACTTCTCCGCCAGAGCCACGAGGAAACACAAAAGCTAAACTTAAATCTAATCGGTCATCCCGGTTGCGCGTGGCCATCGCGCACCCGGATCCACCACGCAAAATACCTAAACCCAAAACTGTGTTTCCCCGGACTCTTACCATATAGAGCGCCAGGTCCTTCCCCTGGTCTTTTGTCCTTCTCGGTAGTCCCACAACTCTAAACTCTAAATCTTACCATCGGAACTCTACTTTATCGATGACGCCTCTCGAATCCTCACTACTATCGATCTTTCTCGTCTCGTTTCGTCTTGCGTCTCTCTCTATTGAATCTAAATATTATAATAATGACTCTAAATTACCTTTACCTGTTAATAATAATTGAAAATTGACTAAAAATAGAAGTTAAGTCACTACATGGCTGTGTTTTGTGACGGCAACGGAAAAATTACGTCACAATATTTAAATTTTTTCTTTTTTTTTTAATTTATACGCGAAAAAAAAAAGACAATTTTTACCTTATCTAAAAATTCGATCCAGAAAATTCTGAATCAAATGAACTACTGTACAAAATACATTTTTTTAATACCCGTATATGTATATTTTCCAACATATCTCGGGAGCGCCGGCTGGGCAGATGGAAAAAGAAAGTTTCGTTCATCAAAACACGCTAGCGCGCGATCAGCAATCGTAGACGGTTCACCAACTCATTGGGATCATCCCAGTATATATAATCGGTTCTGCGTTGTTTATGAGCAATTTTGAAATGAGGCAAGCCGCTTCTAGATGTACTTCTTTTTGATTCCGAAAAAGGTTTCAGAAATTTTTTCATTTTTGGAGTCCTTAACACTCGATTGGGTCGATTTGGAGAAAATCCAAGCTTGTGGGCATTAGAAGCAAGGGCTGTGGAAGGAGGCATCAGTATCATATTTGCTAATTTCATCATCATCATCATCATCATCATCATCATCTTCATCATCATCATCATCATCATCATCATCATCATCATCATCATCATCATCATCATATCTGCTTCTTTTTTCTCCTCTGTTATAATCTTCTCTTTCTTCTTTATGGGCATCTGTTCTTTCTCGATTGCATGGCGTTTTTCGGATTGATGGACTAATTCTTGTAATGGGGCAACCACAGGTTTGAGAGCAGTGTTCAAGGATTCTTCAGCCTGGTGTCTATTTGATCTGAGCAACTTGTACTTTTGTCGGATAGTATGGCTGGCTTTTGCAACTTGACGCAGCACTTCAATATCCCGATTCCACTTTGCAGTATCCATGTTAATACGTTCGTGGTTGTCACTCAACTGTACTTGAATACCTTTATACATTTATATTTATAAAACTATGAAACCCTATGTAGATATTAAAATTTCGAAGCTTTCAGAAATATTGCTAAACATTTGGAAACATTCAGAAACATTTGGAAAGATTCGGAAAGATTCGGGAACATTGCTAAACATTTGGAAACTTGTTTAAACAGCTATATTTATGTAACAGTCGAACCATTTTCGATAGCGACCGTTCTCCAAGGTACTATCCTTGTCAATCACGATAAATCACAAGATGTTTGGGTACACAAACATATTTTTGGCCCAGATAAAAGCAATCCAAGAAACGATATCTCCCCATGCAGAAAAAAGCTCTTATATTATCCTGTTTTTCGCACGCTACATCATTAAAGATCATGATTGAGTTGAGTTTTGTGTTTTCCGGTTTTACAACTTCTTCATGTTCACTGAATTTAAAGTATCCAATGCATCCTGCCGATTCGAGCAACTGCTGCAAGAATCGGTACTTTGGTTAATTGAGTGACTTTGAATATATGTACACGTTCTCGAAGCGTAAACCATTCGGGTCCATAAGCAGAGCTAGAAGCACATTCGTCTTTCCACAATTCGATGAGCCACAGATTACTGGTCGCACACTATTGGGTAATAGTGACCGTGACGTTTTCCCCTCTTATTGACACTTCCTCCCACCACTTCATCAAAATTGATTATTGGTAGCGGCGTTTTCTGCTTCTTGAAGTTTAATTATAAGCGATATCAACAATTTAATACTGTAATTCGCGGACATTTACGTTTCATGTTTCTCTGTAACAAACTATAAATTGAGCTGCACAATAAAAAATTTCACATCATTAACCATCCAGTCACCGTTAAGACTATACACAACTTGCAGCTGCGCATAATCGATCAGGATGGTCACGTGGTGAATTTTAGAGGTGAAACTATAACCACACGTCTACATGTCAAGGGGCAATAATGGGTCTTGTGATTGAGAACCAAGTGAAGATTCATTTGAAGGGCGGAGCTATATAACGCAGTCAGCATGGGAAACGAATTACAGTCGTCCAGTGGTGGCGAGAGTGTTAACACCTCTGAACATTCAGTTCCTGAAGCGTCTAGGGCTGAAAGTGCGCGCAGAAAAACGTTCCCGCACACAAGAATTCAAATTGCTGTATAATCATCTACAAACCGGCACGGCAATGGCGGAAATTTTGGCGATCCAGAAGCGCGTAATCTTCGATGACTTCGTTGCGTACTATGAGATCCATGCACATCAACCGTATGCATCCTCTACCTACAATAATAATGATGAAATCCGTATTGCTATTCAGCACCAGGATTTGTTCCTGCTACCGAGTCAAAGTGCACTGCATGTTTATGGCCGCCTAACTAAAGCAGATGGAACTACACCAGCTGCAAATACTAAATTTGCCAACAATGCATTGTGCTATCTCTTTTTGCAAAAATACGATACGAATTGAATGCTGTTGAGATTGATCGATGTAAGAATGTTGGAATAACCACGCTTATGAAGAACTACCCCGAGTCTACCCCGATTCTACCCCGTCTCTTACCCCGAGCCAGCAAAGCATAATGGCAAATGCAGGATGATTTCACTTGGATGGTGAGGTTGAATTAACTGATGGACAAGGATACTTTGATGTTTCAATCCCACTGAGCATGATTTGGGTTCGCTGAGGACAATCAGAAAATGATTGTCAATGCTAAACATGAATTGTTCCTCACCCGATCAAACAGAGACGGCAATGCCATTATTCAAGAGCCTGCAGAGGAGTTTAAGATAAAAGTTACCAAACTTGAATAAATGGTTCCCTACATCGGAGTGGCAGATCAGACGAAAATCCAACTGTTGAGTTATACAGGGAAAGATCCTACAATTACTATGGGTTTTCGAACTTGGGAATTGTACGTTTACCCACTACTACCAGCAGCATCGAAGCATGTGTGGGTTGTGAAGACATCTACACAACTAGAAAAGCCTCGGTATGTCATCGTTGGATTCCAAACTGCTCGGAAGAATAAACCACTCAAAAGTGCCAGCTGCTTCGATCATTGTAATATCCGCGATTCAAAATTATTTTTAAATTCTCAGAGCTATCCATATGGCAAGTTAAATCTTGATATCCCGAAAAATCAGTATGCTACATTATATAGTATGTATGCATACTTTCAATGTTATTATTATAATAAAATTTCAGAGCTATGGCTCTGTTACGTCCGGATTTATTATAATTGTTTATAATAATTGGGTAGCGCGAGCGTTTTAAAGGGGCGACCGGACGTTGCACAAAGGGTCTTTAATTTATTGTTTATTTAGGAGCGTTACGGAAAGGGAGTGATTTAATTAAATGTTATTAAGAAATTTTGGTACTTACCTATGGAGTTCTGCTACCTGGAAAATAGGGTAGAGTTCCTGGATGATGACAGGAAAGAAGGCCAAATCGTTTATTCGATTAGTTTATTATCACTTATTACACTCATGACTTTTACACGTTTAATTGAAACAAAAGATTGTTGTTCGAAATTTGAGTTTGAATGTAACAATTGATTTGAACAATAGAAAGTCCCAATATGACGGGAGTCCGCGGATGTGGTCAATCGACGCGGCAATTACTCGACAGGAATTTTGTACCAAGGTTTAAGAGCCTGAGAATTGACTCCAGAGAACTTAATCGACGTTGGGGCTATCCAAGCACTAGCATGTGCCGTAATCCTGGATTATGCGTATACAAAGGTACGATTACGGGGTCTCAATTTTACTTTGAGGCGGAAGTCCGCGGGCGAAAACAACTACCGGTCAACTGATCGCAGCAGAAGGCGTCGAGGGAACCTCGGAGTGCGTATTTAATGCCTAGGAAGGTATTAAGGTAGGAGGTGGACTTTGCCCGGTGTTCGACATATTTTTGCCGATCTTGATTTCTGTCGGTGGCAACAGCTTGAGGTGTTTGACCGTAGCTGCCCTGGTATTCGTAACGCTTTGTCAGGTATTGGTCAACAAGGTGCTTCAGTTTCTTGAACTCGCAACGCGATTCTTCGTGGCCGATTTATTGAAATATATATGTTGTGAAATATATATTTGGCCGTAACAGCTCGGTAGGAAGGATTTTCGTGAATATGCTCCGTTAATAGTTGTCGATTGTTCAAAGCAAAATGAGGCGCTAAAATTTGGTCCTGTTGGTATTCGCCTTGAATTTGAATCCGCTAATGCATTCCCTGCTGATACTTCAGCCTATTGTTTCATTTTGCATGACCGCGTAATTTAATATAACCCAATGAGTGGTAATGTGAGAAAATTAGTTTAGGATTTCCATCAGTATATGAGATAGGAATAATCAATAAATAAACATCAAAATTAATTACTTGTGTATTTATTCAGTTTTTCTAAAGTATACTTGATGCCTTTTAGCTCCTCACAGAGTCCATTTACATGTCTTATTTTATTATAGATCATATCGATATGATCTAATTTTTTTTCGTCCCCATCGAGCAATAACTCTATTTTGTTCCAATTGTACTTTAACAAGTATTTCTTAATATCTGCTGCTGATGTTTCTATAGTGAAAATATGCTTTTCAACATCATACGTGTTATCGCGAAGGCGACTGCAATTATCACAGAGTACATCTCCAACTGGAGCATGTGCAATCGTGACTGGGGTAACTCGTCTCTTTTTTGCATCATTATTCCCCGGTACTCTATTTCTATCCTGAGCTCGGATACGTTTAAGCAATATTTGTAAATCATGAAATTTTATTACTTCAGCACCAAACCTATAAGCATAGTCTGGAAACCAAAATCCACCACTACACGCAATCTAACCCAAAGGCTAAATTGCCCCTACCAACTAGCCCTACCAACTAACCCGCTCATGTGCGCATGTGCAGAGTGGTTTCCTACTGAAAAACGAGTTTTGACCTCACAATGATCCGTTTGAGGACAAAGGGATTTTTTCTAGACACACATCTTAACCAATACCCGTGTCTGTAAGCAGGTTCGAATCTGCAACTCTCTCGTTATTGTTATTATTATTAAGTTTCTGAAGATGTAGGTTTCAGAATTATGCAACCATTACATTTAAAGTGCAAGTTTATTCATCGGTTCACATAAATTGTCTCCACCGTTTACAGATTGTTCGTTATGACTACGCCTTATTCTGCCCATTTCATTTTCGATTACACGAAAATAGCGATTAATTGATTCACCGAAAATCATAAAGAAAAATTGATGATTGTCAGAATTCGATTCGCGAGATAAGATTTTTCTACAACAATCGTATACAAATTCAAAATTGTTATTTATATAGTTTCGAAGATTCTGGGTTTTAGGCTCCACGGTGAAGATATCATCAACTATTTCAGTAAGAGTGGTAGCAATAGACTTGATATACAGATCTATGAGTACATGTAGCAAGGCTTTTAACCATTCTCCTATCCATTGCTTCCTCCATCTCAAATTCTATATTTCTTTTCCGCATATATGAATTGCATCCCCGGTTTTACAATGAGAGATGCATATACGTTCATTCTTAGCAGGGAGCATGAATGAAATTTTTATATCGTTAATCACCGTGCTTGTATACTGAGATCTTGGATTTATTTCACTCCTACGATAATAATCATCGATATTGTCCAATATCATAGAAAACTGTTGTCATTGTACTGCATTAAAGTCAATCACCTCGCAGCTCCTTGGGTCATATAAACGTGCAATTACCACCATTTTACGCTCAGCATTGCTAATTTAAAATCCCGCAATCACTTGTACCGCTTCGAGCGAACCTAATGGATAACTAGTGGCTAGTTTGAGATGTTCTAGATCTGGAGTGTCCGGTAGAAAGCCTGTTGCTTTCACCTTCTGAAACATATCAGCCATAGATGATTGATGAGCCATTTTGACTGCACTGTTAAAAATATCTTGAAAATTAATCTGAAAAAGTATATTAAAATTCATAATTGGCGTTATGGATTTCCAATTAAGAACAAAATCTTTGAAATTTCATAACAGGTTAGTAATTTTATGAACGGATGATGAATTTTCAATAACTATCTATGAAACTTCACATATTTGTATTAATTTTCCAAGTGATCTCTGATAAATCTTAGAATTAATATATTGAATTGAATTTTCCAAAATTTCTATGAAATTTCAATGCAGTTATGAAAAATAAAAGCTCACTTCGGAATTTTTATACAAGTGAACAAGAATAAAATCCGTGTTCATTCCATGTATAATTAAGTATTTCTCCCAAACACATTGATTGAGATGTTTTTTTGATTGGATAAATTTTGCAATGAAATTTTCAAATTGTTCCCGCGCTGGAAGTATCCTGCTGTCAGCCATCTTGGCCATTTTCGCAGCGCTATACCCGTCCCTGTCAGGCGTCAGCTTGTCGCCGCGATCAGCTTTATAGAACAACCGGTGAGGATCAAAAACATGATAGTGTGACTAGAGTTGTTTATTTATCAGGATAAATTGTGGAAAATTGAGCTTGAAGAGTGGATAATTTCAATTGGTAAGTACTGTATTACCATGGAATAAGTATCGACAGATTAATTTATTTATCTATACATACGATAGCGTGTAAAAAATTCAGACTAGACCCCTTCGCAATTTTCACGCGGCATAAACGTATTTATTTATTTATTT
Source organism: Macrocentrus cingulum (assembly GCA_002156465.1). NCBI lineage: Eukaryota > Metazoa > Arthropoda > Insecta > Hymenoptera > Braconidae > Macrocentrus > Macrocentrus cingulum. Next base: position 4,829 of record MVJL01011477.1, on the reverse strand, counting down.
ATTCATTTATTTTTGCAAGAAGCTCATATATAATAATGCTCGTTAATAATTTCGTTAATTATGAATTGAGAATACTGATAATAAGTCTCTGCCACTTCTGACTAGTGCCTCTCGACGAAAATGTCGCATGAACATAACCTGTTGCATGTCACTAACCTTGAAGAATTGACACAATTATATAACATTGAGTGTACTTTGTAGACTTCAATATATTTTTTTTTCTATAATCTGAGCATCGCTTTAACCCAGCTTATGAATTTGCAAAAAATATTACATGCCACAGATGATTTTTCATGCAAATGGTTTTCTAATTTCAGAAGGTCTCAATATGTACCTGTGTCGATTCTGCGATTTTCAGACGAACAATTTTCAAAAACATTAATGCCACTACAAATATCACAGTAATCTCACGAAAAATTTTCATTGTGAGTATCATGGCTGCAAATTATTTTTTAAAAATGAGCAATGTTTGAGGATGCACATTCTTCGAAGCCACCAAGTCTCTGTGAAACAAAATGTGCCGTACACAACCATTATTTCAGAAAGAAATACAAATGCTCATTTTATTTGTTCCGACTATTTATGCAGGCAGGCTTTTGAGAATTATAATAGATTTTTGAGGCATTTAAAAGAGCATATGCGTAATGGCTTGACAATCGACTGTCCAGTTAAGTATTGTGCAAAAAGTATGACAATGTCCAATCATTTACTGGACATTTGTCTAAATCTCATCGAAAATGGAGTAGAAATTTTGAAAGGCAAGCCGAAATACTTCCAGAGCCGCCGAAGATTGATGAGAACACTCGGTAAATCATTGGAACAGGTAAATATTTCACCCGGTGTGATTGACGAAGTAAAAAAAAAATGCTTGATGCAGAACCGTTCTCGAAAAGCAATAAAATGTTAAATACTAATTATAAATGCAAAACATTTTACAAAAAAAATACGTCGTATGTGCCACCTGTGCCGATTAATCCATGCATCAATATTGCTTGGAAAATCGGTTGAGGATATTTGGCGTCAAAATTTGCGGCGAAATTTAGTAGTCCACGAGTTCATGAAGCAATATTGCCTCTCTCTACAAAAATCAAAGCGAAATCCGAGGAATCTACACATTGAGGAACTGAGCAATATCCTCTCTGAAACTAGAAAAATTGCGAAATCCGTAGAAAACAACACTGCGTTGGTCTTGGGAATTTTCCCTCTGGTCTTCAGTTACTTCAAAGAAAATCCATCATTTTTGTACAAAATAATCGAGGTAAGCTTACTTACTTTGTTATTTATTTACAATAATTCTTTGTTCATCAGCATTAACAAGCATTTTTATGTTTCAGATGGACGATTATCAAGATAAAGACATCGAAGCAGCAGTTAATAGCTCATTGCCAGTACTACTCGTCAATGGAAAATCTATCTATGATCCTAAGGCAGTAAGTGTTGTCATAAACGAAAAATCACTGTGTACCCGAGCTGACACTACCCTTGATGGAATTCTCCTGACGTTCCTGGCATCTTATGTATTTGGCCTTCGTTATTGTCCAAAAATATTGAAAACCTTGGAATTCATACAACGGTGAAATCTCATTTTATAAATTATAGTCTATCATCATGATTATATGACCTATTTAAAAATGATTCTATTTCAGAGTGCTGCTGGATATTATTCCTCCTGAGAAGTCAACCAAAAATGCCTCTGAGAAAAAAAAACCCTGCAGGCTACAATCCTCCTGCGTTGTCATTATATGACAAATTGAGTGTGTACTTACCAAAATTCTGAGTAATTTTAATCTCGAGCTGGTTTCGAATTCTACGGTTTGATGACAGTTGTCTAGTCAGACATAACTGCAATAACAATATTTTTTGTTATTAGATTTTATTTGCTCATCGAGATGAAGAGAGTTTTGTTTGAGAATGTTGAATAGTATATATATCATGGTATAGAAATTATTAATCACTAAGAAAAAACATTACATTATTTATGAGAGAGTGAAAATAATTTACAGAAGCAAGAAAAAACCGTAGAAATATCAAACCTTTAACTCAGATAATTTAATATAATTTTTTTCATTGTTCTGGTAGTGAGTGGATTGTTACTAAATATATATACGACGAAGATATCCAAAATATACCTATGAATTTTATTATTCTTTACCTAAAAATTCACAATAAGATATCGTAAAATTAAAAATAATATTTAGAAAATTCACAAATAATGGTTAGGAATTTTCAATTTTTCTTAAATTTTAATAGACCAAACCGCTTGAATTTTCAAACTATGTTTCCTGAAATTTAAGATAGTTGTCGAATTTTTATACGCCGTGTATGGATATTCAACATCATGTATATGAATTTTCAGATACTTTTTTCGCTGAATTTTACTATAAAAAAAGATGTGTTAATTGCTTCACATACTTTTCTATTAAAATTCAACCAGATATTTTTTACAGTGTGGAACAATGAGTACACATGAAATAAATTGATATGTGTTCAATAAGTAGTTTACTCCAGATCATGGCATTTTTCTACTTACAAAGCTGCCGTTTGGCAAACAGATGATGATGATGACGATGATGGTGATGTTGATAATGATGATGATGATGATATCGTAGCACAAATGAACAAAAATGTCTAACTTGCTTCTAGTTCAGAGGGGGACTGAGCGTTGGACTATGCACTCTGAGCCTTCGAAGCGGCTGCTTTTCCTCTTCTCACTAACAAACTTTATACTGCGCATATGCAAACCATGTTCCCCCACCAGACGAAAACTGGTTTCAACTTTACAACCACCCCCTCTTTGTAACCTTAAAAAATTTTCAGGCCCAAGCCTCACAAAGGTTCTAGAACGTTTGATCATTAATTATCTTTAAGACACAATACCCACCGTCTATATCCAAAGACTTGTTCAAACTTGCACCCTAGAGATGTTAGCATAGATAATATTAACAGCACGATTGCTGTAGTACAAATGATTTCCCAGGAGGGATAGCCATCAATCGTATGCTAACAATATAGGCACCCGGATGTCAGACGAGTTTGAACTTGCATGAAAACCCTCCAGCTGAATTGTCATCAACAAGTTAGTTCCAATTAGGCTCGAGCATTTGAAGAGATATATTCTCACAAACAGAAAAAATGGCTATAATACGTACGAGTGGGAATTACTTCCACGTTTTTATCAGTACATAAATACATGGAACACCAAAAACCACCATGGTCTGCCCTGGAAGTTTGGAAATACATCATACGATAAATGTGGTGACATTGTGCGGCGACTTGTTAAACAGAAAGATTGTGTATACGTTAAGGGTGTGGAGAAAAAACTGTGGTTAGAGCAGGTGCTAGAACCTCTTGCAAATGTATTACATATAGGCAATTGCCCTCCGCTGAAGACTTTATGGAATACCAATTATGATTCTTGTAACGCACACTTAGGTTTCCGTGATTGGAACAGCCGCAGAATGTGTGCATTGGAAAATGTGAGATTTAAAAGACTGGTACATCCTGAATAATATTGAAAACTCTGATGACGACAATTTTCTATAGCTGCAGGATGGCCCCCAGGGATGAAGGTTTGTACTCCAAACTGCCACTTTATATAGCAAAAATGGGGTTCTCGGTTCTAATCCCATGTTCTGCCTATTTCAGGTGATCGAAAAAAATTTTTTTTTTTCTACAAGTTTTTTTGCTAATTAATAATATCAATCTACGCAGGAAATATTATGGCTCATAAGATGAATAATGAAATCAAATTAACAGATTTAGCATTTATTGCTTCAATTCCTTAAATCTAACAATTTATTCTTCAGAAAAGAATTCGAAATTATTATATCGACCACCGATGTAGCGTAAATATAATTTTCTACTCTCAGCGGCAGATTCAAGTTGCTTCATTTTGGTTTCATCCATTGAGTAATGGCGCGGTCTGTTTGGGTAAGAATATATTGAATTCACCGTTAAGTGTCAGGATAATGCTTTGACCGTGGGGCCTTTTATGCAAACGTTTTACTTCTGTTATGAGATATTTACCCGATATTTCTCATTCCACCATCGTTTTCCGTGGCAAAAACTTCTTGCATTTGACTGCCTCGTTGGATGTGGAGAAATCCATTTTATTTTTACTCTGTAACATACGTTAAACGTAAAACGATATGTATTCCAGTAATACAAGAGATTCGACCCAACAATAATAAACTATTCAGTATACTTACGAAATGACAATTTGAAAAATAAAGATGTGGAGAAAACTTGGAAGTGCACACGAACTAATCCAACGAATTCACTTGAGATTCAACGCAAGACTGGTCGGTTTGCTGCACACTTGCAGCTCTCTGCTTTCCCCTACTCCTTGCTATTTACTACTGCGCATATGCCCGTACCCCCTCCATCGACTTTTACCACTTACATTTCTCAATTACATAGTGGAAGGGATAAACATGGGGGACGACAAGTTCACCCGAATCGAAAAAATACAATAATGATATCATCTAATTATACCGCAACCCCTGATAGATCGATACAATCGATAAATTTCAATCCCCCCCCCCCCCATTATTGAACCCAATTGCGCCCCAGACAATTCAAACTCTCCGCTTGGCCATACCATAACAACTCCAGATACTCAGGGTCGGTATTGCAGGTTCTCTGCGTCATCTGTCGTGCCCCAGACAATTCAAACTCTCCGCTTGGCCATACCATAACAACTCCAGATACTCAGGGTCGGTATTGCAGGTTCTCTGCGTCATCTGTCGGGGTGTATACTAGTTGCGTCCAAGTCGAAAACCGTATTCGAATTGCGGCCCAGGTCTCCAACCCCCCGTCCGAGTTGCGTC